>WURT03011119.1:0-16386 GCA_009936505.3 Holothuria glaberrima | reverse complement strand
AGAAGATTCTCACTAAAACTCAAAAAAATCGGACTGTAATCCGATCCGAAATCGCTGTAGTGTGACCCGCGCCTTACCCTCTCATGTTTGGAATTCCTGAAAGTATCCTAATGTGCAGTTCTTTAACTCTGTCGAAATTAGTAGATTCGTGCACATAGCTTATGAATCATGCAAGAACGTTGCTTTTTTAACAGGTATGAATTCAAAAAGAACAATGATAGGGACCACTTTAAACGTTAGAAAAGACCATATCTACACCGTTTAGGGGTAAACGAACGCGACCATCATGTTTTGAAACAACTCTGGGGAATGACAATGAATACTTAGCAGCCTTAGTTGAATTTGACGGTATGAGCTGATGATGTACATTTTCACTGTTAATCCAATCACAGGAGCACGAATTGTGCTTGGGGAAGAATATGCCCATTCTAGGTACAGACCTGGTATGACCACGCCTACTGTAACATCTAGGCGATCTGATTGTTACACAAACTAAATTCGTCAACAACATTTAACATATTTACGACATGCATTCAAAGACGATGAAATTTTAGTTAAAGCACGCCCTAAGTTTGATGTACACTCGACTAAGCGTTACATGTTTTCGGCCAATATACTTGCAGTCGGACATATTCGATCCCCATATTAAGAATCAAATTTCACAGATGTTAAATTAATATTACACTTGCTAAAATTGAATACAGGAAATAAATTAGGCTTTAAAGTTAACGAAGTTTGAAACAGTGATATCGGTTAAGGTTTAGTGTAATCATCGATGATACTTTTTTACAATGGAACTGTCAGGTTGCAAATTGGCAGTCTCCAAAAGGCAAGGCCACTGAAATACTGCTGTGGTAAAAACCAAAATCGACCCATTTAAGTTGGGGTTGCCAATGGTTGAAGTGCCAACCTTCAGGGAGAGAGATTCTCTGATGAAGTCATCATTTTGCTCACCTGAGCATGTTGAACCTATTGAATTTCCCTTTGTCCAATCAACGTTCAGAACGCACGACATGTAGCAGTGATCACAGACGTAGGGCACTGAAATGAGCATGCCCTTACTAATGCATAAAATTTACTTTGCGTAGCCTAGGGCCTATCATAAATTCACAAACCTTTCTGTGACACAATTTGCACGTTCTACCCCAGGCGTGTGACGGAAAGAGTGAAAGTGTCAAACAACGGCATATTTACTTTTACCAGCGTTTCATTCACCTTTACTTTTTCTATCTTGAAATATTTTGTATGTTCTTGTACCTAGGCTTTGAAACATTAATTATCGATCTTTATAAAAAAAGTTTGCAACTGGTTATCATGGAATATGCAAATGTTGACTTATCATGTTGGAGAATTCATCATGATCTATACGAAGTAATTATACACTCTCTTTCAATATTAACCTTTTCAAGCAGACTTGTTTTAGTTTTTTGTCAACTATTTTTCTGACCCTCTTGTTACGAACTTTTTTTTTTAAAAACAAGATCGAAAATAAGAAAGAAAATTTTGATGGTACCTACCTCCACAATTAAATAGTTTCCTGACCACAGTCGTGGACATATACTGCTTCCGCCGCAGGAAATCAGCTAACTGACCACCAATTGGGACAATGATGAACATTACAAGATGAGGTAAAGCAGATAAGATTCCAACCTGAATAATGTTTAGAGTAAAAGAAAGTACATAGTAGGTTGAATTCACGGTACCATTTTATGTATACTAGGAGGTCTATTACAAGCGGAAAATAATTTTGTCCCATCGATATTTGTTCTTTACAACGAATAACTTATCCTTTTTGAAAAGTAAAGATCATATTTTCGTATGTTATAACAAATTACTGATTTAGTTTTAGCGAAAGATGTGAAGACACCGTTGTGAAAGGCTTCGGTGGATCTCCAATAGGATTCCCATCATTATAGACAGCATTGACATGTATTGTATTATTTACATGTATGTATTGTTACAATTAACGTAAGAACGTTTTTTTTTTCTGTCGATGTCATGTGCATTAGCTAATGAAACCTTGTAACCTTTAGAGGTTAAATATCTAGAGAACGCCTATTAAAGTAATTGCTATGATATACTAATACAAAAATTAAACGAAAGTTAAATTAATGTCGAAAGTTAAGGACGACCGGGATTTCATTACAGTTCCTATCAACTAATCAATGTGACTGACATAGTGTTCGTAGAAACAAAATATAACAGAAAAAATTAAAGGCATCATCAGGTTTAGTAGATTTTATACAAAATTCACTGCCTTACAGCAGTAGTGTTTGTCTCAAGTAACCACACACTACTGTACATCTTTTGCTGCTGTAGAGCTCATTGTTTCTTCCCACCCTAGCCTCTTTTGTTGACACTTATGGGTATCTAAGAGATGTTTTTCCTTAATCGGAGGAGGGTTAAGGCTACGTTGGCAGTGAGTTTACATAAAACGTCAAAAATATTTTACATTCCAGTTCTTTACATTTAATTATTGTGACAATGTGAAATGAAATAATCAATCCTTACAGTAATATTTTTTAAAAATCTTATGTAGAAAAGGGTAGGGTTATTTTTCAATAGGGTGACAGGTTTTTCGTTCAAAAGATTGAATACCTTTAACCTAGATACCCATAAATTAAGTATGTTTCGGCTGATCAGGTGTTAACTCTATGAACGTTCATGATGACACCCAATCAATATGATTCAGCAATATGTAACAGCACACATTATCATAAGACACTACCCAAGCCTCGGCTACATCCCATTACGTCACGCTTCGTTACATTTTAGCATACTGTGAGCCGTAAAACCTCATCTAAAAAGTGTACACCTAACGAAAGTAAACGGCACACAAAATAGCACCACACCAAGTCAGTACATCTTATCATTCTGTAAAGTACTTTCCTACATTTCGTTTCAATACACATATACATCACAAAGTACTTCACGAAACATAGAAATACTTGCTTTGACCCTAAAACGAGGACGGTGTGTTTCCTACATACAAAAAAGTTGCTGTGGCCTAGTGAATAAAAGCAGTGGCATTAGAAGCAATGAAGCTTAGCAACCGGAGTGCGATTTCCGGCCGGGTCAAAGTTAGGTAAAGTTATCCCCTATAGCAATTTACGTTTTTCCCATCTGAACTGTTATTTCGAAAGACACCATATTTGTTCATAATTGTTGAATTGGTTAGCCACCCGGTTTAAAGTTGTAATTTTGACCCACATTCATGGTCACCTAGCTTCGTAAACTCACGGCCTTTCAGGGCCATTATTATAGTTATTTTTTTTTATAACAGTGATAGAAGGTGGGTATCTTTGTCGATGTGTGTTTGCATGTCTCTACACATAACCGAGAATCCGAAAGGACAATTGGTCATGAAACTAATGAGACTTATTACATTGAAATTTTGGACCATCTTAAAATCGACCGGAAACTCAAATGTCATCACCAGTAGACCGTTTTTATAGCCACTCTGCATCTATTTTAACGTTATAAGTCTACATTTTCATGTGCATCGGCGGTGTGGGAGTACGCTTCTGGTCAAGGTCCTCGTTTGCAGGCCTTTAGAGACTCGATACGACATACCACCATCATACTTCACAAGACTGTACCATGAAAAGCCACGATATATTGTTTGATAAGCTCCAACTTATTTAAAAACTTTTCATGGAAAGTTTACAAAGCAGGTACCTTTGCCATGGTAAAGTGGAAAACCTCTTCAAAATAGACAGGCTGACTTGTTAAGAGCAGATAGAAGGTCCAACTACGACAGAAATTGGCAACGATGATAGCCCAAACAGGTAACGATGTGAAGAAGCTCTTCCATGGGGTCTTGTAAATCTGGAAGGAGAAACAATTAATGTATATATATATATATATATATATATATATTGAACTGTTTCGATATATATATATATATATTGAACTGTTTCGATATATATATATATATGTATGAATCACACATCATATCGGTAACATTATTCATTTGTGTAAGAGGCTGTTCTAGGGGTGAGGGCTGAACATTTGCTGCCTGTGGAGGTATGTAAAGAACCCCCTCCCTGTTGGATTTTTTCTTCATTAGAACATGCATTAGTAAGATGCAATTTGATGAAACATTTCCTGTAGGTTTTTATGTACACTCAATAAGAAGCATTGCATACAATATTGATTAAAATGATTTTAATATCAAAGACTGACAGAGGAAACAAATATTCGTTCCAGAAAGACAAGAATGAACTATGCTGCATCCCTCCACATTTGCTTCGGCTTTCGTAGAGGCTTCTCAATGAGTCAAAAGTCTTGATTTTGTCTATATCCGTATCTTCGTTTCAATTAGCTCAGCGGTGCAAGAACAACAAGCCTGAAACTTCCCCAGTCCTTTTGAGTAAACTATAACTTGTTCAAATTTACCGACAAATATAGGCAAAATTCTCACGATGCTGTGTGTGTTTTTTTTTTTAATTTTCTGAAACTAGACATATGAAGCTAATAGTCAACTTGGGACCATTCTCCACATTTAGTCAAGTAGAAATTTTCTTAACCCCAAATTTCGCTTACCAGGAGCGGATGATTTGTAAACTGTAATTTAACGGGGCATGGTCCATTGCCCCCTCTCCTTATCGTAAGGCATTTCTTTTAATAACTCGACAAGTTAATACTATGTGTTTGGCAGACTTTCCTTGACGTAGAATTTGAATTCACGTCAGGTTGGGTAGGTGTTGACATCTTAATTTCAAATTTAAATGAACTTGTAAATTGCATCAGATCAGGCGTGTAGCCACGCGGAGGGTTGGGGGGTGGACCCCCCATGGCCCAAACTTGAAAAAATAATGGCAAAAAACGCATGATCGCTATAAACTTTATTACGTTTGAGGCACAAGCATTGCACCATTTTGTATCTGGAGACCAAAAAAAACTTTTTTTGGCCAAACGGGCGGGTTTCCCCTCCCCTTAAACCACTCCCCCACGCAGCACTCCAACGACCCCCTCCCATGACATAATCCTGAAAACGCGCCTGGATCAGATAGTTCGGTTGTCGCACTTGTGTCTTTTATTTGCTTCCGTATTACTTATTGTTGCATCAGAAGTCCTATTAGTTCAACTAATGACAATGGTGTGTCTGTCATCACACCATTACTGGACCCCAAAATCGATATATTCTAAAACATTTATCATCCTACAATTTAACAGAGACATGAATTCATCACATAATTGTCATTTCCCCCCCAAAAATGTAACATTATGAGGCGAACTTTTTCTAAAATGTCAAAGTTTATGTATCACGAAGCAGGACGATTTAATTTGGTAACACATAGTTTGCAGAAGTGCTTTATGCCGTTCTCTGTCGCCTGTTAACTTCTTCTTTCATAGCGTAGCAGGAACGAAGTGAAAGCGTACACTTTAAACGTTTTCACGCGTATCGTACAACCGTCGAGATACGATCCAATCTTCTTCAATTTCAACACCAGAAACCAATTAACTTACCAACTTTTCCAGCATTTTGCTTCTTATTTTCTACAAGTTGTGATAAATACTGGTGGTCATTGAAATTATCATGAAGAGTACATTGTGAAGGCTTTTTCCGCTTCGCGATCAGACGCGTCGTCACCTGTCAGAAATCTGCTTTAACCTTGCACGCTCAGACGTTTTTAATATTGGCCTGGAGTTCATGAAGTCGTTTGTCAAAAAAGTGCTTAGGTGAGGAGCAATTGGGCGGTTTCCAATTGAGAACATAAATTTGCAGTAAAGTTTGTACAGTGAAGGGAAAATTTGTTTTCGCATGGCAGTTAGAGTAAACTGCTGGAAATATTTGTAAGATTAAGCCCACCTGAACTGAGGTGACTCTTGCAAATTCTGACTTTAGGACTGATACTTCTAAAGATATCCTTTGCATCTAAAACTGAAAAGATTAGATGGGCCTATAGTCGAGTCCCTACATAATTTAACAACACGTTGTTCCACGACAAATGATAGGGGCGATTATTCTGCTTTGGTCTTAAATAGGCAAACTTAACAAGTGCTTTGTAATATCAAATCCGATTGGGTATTCATCTGCTGCTACTGTGAAAGGATTGTGGTAAGAAAACAATACTTATAACGTTATCGTTATCAGAGGTTCGTTAATAAGCTTGGTTGAAGAAAAGTAATTTCGGTTTCAATCGCAGTTAGAAAGTTTCTATAAACTAGAGCATAGCCCCAACCTATTACGAGTGCCTCGTCATTCCTTCACTAAAAATTCATATGGTCCTATAACGTAATGATCATGCATGGTTCTGTGATTGGTCGTTGAAGTATAATTAAACAATAACACATCAAGACATAACAGATCTAAATGAGAAGCCTGTGGAAGGTAACGTGTCTTTGGTTTCATGGACTGTGTGGTAATGTTACCGTACTGCTCTATAGAAAATTTTTAACCAGAGGACGTAACGACTTTTACATTTCCTCAGAAATGAAAACGTTAGTTGCTTAATTTCAAAGTTTTCCCTTTCGGGAAATCAAAAAGTGAGTAGAGCATAAAGTGGTTTTTAGGAAGTTCTAAACTTTTTAAAAGATCAATCTTCCTGGTTAAAAGAAGAAAACGAGCATGGCCTGTTCAAAAAGAACGATATAATGCTCACATCTGGACTGACTCTGCAAATATGCGATTGCAAATTATTTTAAAGGCCTACATGAATATCATCTTACTGTTGGATGGCTTTCAAATTGAAATCTATTTTCTTTAAAACTTGATAAGATCAGATGAGAAAACTGAATGAACATTTTAAAAACTTACTTTGAGAAGTGGTATCATCACGCAATGTAATTCAACCACGGTTTAAAACCAGGTATAAAACTCCCGACCAAAACTTTGAAGCCCTTTCAGTCACTTCTAAGCTCCTTGAAGATACACCTATCTATTGCTCCGCAGGCAAAGAGCCTGAGGTTTCTTTTCATCTTCTCAGATAGTAACATTACGAGTAACCTACGTACCTGGCCGTATGATATTTCCTACATCACTGAGATGGTGAAACCAGAAACAAACAGGCAATTACCCCTTCACCGCAGGATAAAATCTGACCCGAGAAAGTTTTTTCCACATTTCCACGTTTCGAAACTTCTTCCTCATTTTGTCATCCTTTAGATAATTTAAAAATGAATTATCAGAAATTGCTTCTCTCACGTTTCATTTCTTGCGTGTTAATTGACACCCTAATTTTATTTTAATTACATCTCAAAAATCTGTTTGAGAAATGACGTTCAAATTAGAAAAGACGAGATTTCAGACGTGTTTGAGATAGTATCCTGTTTCCACCGAAATACTTTGCCAATTAAGGGAGCTCTGATTTGGGATGGAGAGTGGTTTTATAAGATCATGGTGAGAATTCTGGATCTAATAATTAGAGTTATGAAAAAGTGTCTCTCGTGTAAGAGAGATAATGATCGAAGAACTCGGAAAGCAATTAATTCATATGTAAGACACCCAAAGAGATGATATGCAAAATATGTCTATTTTAATGAATCTTACTTCCGATTAAAGTCTACTTAGAAAGTAGATCATTTTATGATATTCCTTTTAGAAACGTCAATTAAATTCGTCACAAATCCCTGAGTCGGATTCTCTTTAAGACACACTAACATCTCTAGTCTGTGGGAGTACGAACCGGGGTCTTGCTGAATATCGTGACTAGATGAAGTTCCGCAATTGACTAG
Organism: Holothuria glaberrima; assembly: GCA_009936505.3. Lineage (NCBI taxonomy): Eukaryota > Metazoa > Echinodermata > Holothuroidea > Aspidochirotida > Holothuriidae > Holothuria > Holothuria glaberrima. The sequence goes on along the minus strand of WURT03011119.1, from coordinate 8,706 downwards.
GCTAGGTTCATATTTGAGGCACATATGTTTTTTGCAAAATTCTGGTTTGACTTTTTTATTAGTTTACTGGGGACATTTCAGAGGTCTTTTCTTTTTTCTTTTTTTTTTAACTTAGTAAAAGCTCCTTATAGAATGGTCCATGATAGAGTTCAGGGGAAAAGTTCTATGAGATTATGTTTGAGGGCGCTGTATTACCAGCAAATACGTGGCTGATTCGTGAAACCGATAAGTTTACATCTGAAGCAACATTATTGACTGCGCGCTCTGATCTCTATTGCCCTTAAGAGACATAACACAAAATGCATTCAAGTTCAGTTTCATACGCGATGAAACATGGAACCAGATGGGAATTTTTGGAACAACAGAAACAACAACAACAACAACAACAACAACAACAACAACAACAACAACAAATGAAGAAAAGATAGATAGCATTAAATACGATTTTATTATATGATCCAATATCCTTTCCAATCATATTGAAGCAATCGTAAACCGTAATGACAGTATCGCGGTTTGACGGACACTGGATCTAATTTCGAAAAGGGAGAGAAAGAAACTTTTCGTGCTAATTGGAAGCGTTACCTTCTGCCCCTCCCCACATTTGAAAAGCAATCGTCGCCCATGTTAATGTTAACATCATACTACATTACTGATGGTCGAGTAACAGAGGTGCAAGTTCGCAATTGAAATTATGAAGGTAAACTGTAGTCATCTCTATTCGAATTAAACCTTTCGGATTGATTATTATTAGTCAATGGGAGGAGGGGAACTTAGTAAATTGAGAGGGGGGGGTAGCGGTTACTTCCTCTTGAAAAAGTTAGCTGTCCCTAGAAAATTTAAAAGTACCATTGCCATACTACATTTTCGTTGGTCTGCCCCTGTAAGGCCACCCTTTCAACATCTAATTGTCTGGCCACAAACCTTGCGATGCAAGGCACCTCTTTGGTTACATGCAGTATTCATGTTCTGAATAATGCTAAAAGATACTTATTCGAGAAAATGAAAAATGCACTCTAAAAACGAAAGAGCAAAATTCACCTCAAAAAGAGTGTGCTGAGGGACCACTCCTAGTGAATTTCACCCGGACTAGAGTGAAAAGTCACTCCAAATAGAGCGATATTTCATTCATGTGTGTGAAATATCGCTTTATTTGGGGTGAATTTTCTCTCCACCCAGGATGAAATTCACTGTTACTAGGAGTGGTCCCTCAGCACACTCTGTTTGGAATTGAATTCGCTCTTTTGTTTTTAGAGTGATACAATAAATTAACCATGCAAGTTATTACCTTACTGGGTATCACCAGCATGGATTCCCCAATGCTTTCTTCGATGTATGTTCGTTCTTTTTGCGTGATCGTTGGATGAGCTGCAGGGCTATCTGATACCATATACATGAATACAAAGAACCATACTATACCCATGGCACCTGCAAAATATAAAGTACAGAACTTGTAACAATTAATATGATAGATAGAGTAAGAGAATTAAACTTGGATACCTCCGGGGAAGGGAAACAGGTTTGTGGCATGGGCCGGAAAGGGCCCGATATATCGAAATATTTCAGGTGGGTATCACCTTTTTATATTCTCGACGTCTTATGTTTACGAGTTGGGATCCTGACATAGCGGTTTCCCTTGTTTCGGATAGAGGATAAGAACATCTTATGAACTGATTTTTAAAATAAAATTTGTCAAAAATACGAAAGATGTGTTTATTCCTTTCTATCGCAAAAGTATGCTCTGGACCTACACTTTGCGAAGCAAAACAAATTCAAATAAAAACGCCTAGCAGGTGGTTGTTTCATTAATTTTTAGCGTTTAGGATTTGACGTCTGTAATCGCTTAGCTAACATTAAACTCTACAGGTCTACCGATTGAACTTACCAAAGACGTAGAAAACTGAAGGCCATCCAGCGTAGTCAGTAAGATATCCTGATATAGGCATACCTAGTACTGCGCCTGCGTAGGAACCTAGATGAAAAAATAACGTTTAGTAATATACAGTCAAGAACTTGTTTAAACATCGGGGCGGATTGAAAGAGTGAATATCTTGAACTGCTTAGTTATTATTAATTCCATTTCGATGGTTTAAAAGGCACACCACACACTGACCCCATCGAGCGGACTCTGTTTGCTCAGCTCCTCAGCTTCCCAAACCACCGACTGAACATGGAATATACTGTATAGTCTGCTACGTAGGCAAACCACACACACGCACACCTTCCTTCCATGCACACACTAAAACGGCGATAAGAAACCGAAACAAGTTTTGCTAAGGCTACACTTCGTAAAGAGGTATAATCGGTAAAAAAAAAAAAAAAAGTTAAATTCCCAAATGTCTTGGGTCAAAACATTTTTTATCGCTATGCATAACAGGCAAAATTGCTAGACATGTGTAGAGACTAAACGTGTTTACTTACAAAGCACTTTTATTTGAAATGTGATATTTAGCAAGGTGTAAACATAATCTAGTGTTTTCTGTAGTGCCTGCGCATTAACGTGATGCTACCACTTTAAAGTTCATAACATATCACTTTAAAATGTCAGGTGGTACGCTGATGACTTACTAATCGGATTAAGGTTTTAACTGTCCACTAATCGATTGATAAATTGTGACCTCCTATAACGGTTGGGTAATGATGTCTAAATTATATTACCAATCGTTTCTTGCTTTACCATATAAGCTTATAGTTGTCTTCTTTCGGCATTAATGGCAGGAAGTGTGAGATCAGAGAGAGTGTTATAGGTTCATTTGCATATTATGAAGAATCTAAACAATCTTGACTGATACTACCAGTGAAATACACAGTAGAGGACATGGGCCATTGTAAATTTATTCAGCTTTCATCGGTTTCTCTGCCTCAGGATACAAGTATATGCACTTCACATAAAAATATAAAGCTGTGTTCTTCTTATTGAAAGGATGAGAACGTTTTGAAAACTCTTATGATGAAAGGAATTCACCGACTTCTCTGTTAAGCAATATACATTTTACCATTCAATTTATCTGGAAATTTCACCTTACAATCCCCTTAGTTTCCCTTCTTCCTCTCATCATTAGTGAAATTGACCGTTTGCTGGCAAATATTTCAGTCTGATGTTTTCCGAATTAATTCGCATCATTGCCTAAAAGTGGAACCATAGGTAATTTACTTGTCCTTTGCCGTTTAGTCTGGAGCAGACGAAATAAAATCATTGACTAACCATACGAAGACCTTTAGGAGTAACTTAGTTTTTGATCAATGGCCGATATCCGACTCACAAAATTCCTTGTAAAAACCACCGATAGTTAAAGGGGTAAACACTCAACATGGGACTCCCAAAATAACTTCACAGCAAGAACATGGTTTTCTCGTATGGTAATTCTTACATTTTATTAGAGACATTCACCAAAATAAATTGTAAGGGATACTTGATACTCGCTCTGCATTGACCCAGTCTCAGTTCAAATATCATATGAGGGCGTTCGATTCCCGTCTTGAAATGGTCTATGAAAGGTTGGAAAACTTGTAAATCCACCGAATAAGGGCACATTTTGACCACCCAAACATAATTCAACTCACCAAAGTCCTGTCACCACCATAATTACCTCCCCAAAATGACAAAAGATACATACATAAGAGGCTGAAAACCCCTTCAATTATCCCTTCTTATATATAACGCAGTGCCAGCAGGATAATAAAACATTTTTTTTAGGATAAGGGGGGGGGATACCAATAATTCCTATTTCCTAAATATGCAGAAAATAAGGTTTGACTTTGACCAATGTAATTTGTTCCTTTCTATCTCATTTCTCTTCCGATGTTTTTAGGGCTTTCCGGATTTTCCATTATTTCCAGTAGTGCAATAAACAGTTCTTATTTATTGAAACGTGTTTTCCTTTTTGCTTTAATGTACAGTTTTGATGTATATGTTGTAGTATATAGCAATGTAACAGTAGACAGTTTACAAGCACACCAAAATGGGCGATTGTTCAGCCGATTTTAATAAAGTGTTGGTCCTTTGGACTCCCAGTTAGTTATTTTCTAAGAACAATAAACCTTAGTAAACCTAGCCCTGTCTCAAATTTTATATTGTTTTCCATCAGTAGCTCTCTCTTCGATCAATGAGCTGAATCAACTACGACTTAATATTACATCCCTTTAATACTGCAGTGCGTCTTTGCCAAAAGTCATACAGGTACCCTGAACTCGTAAAAGGCTTCTACTACTAAACGGATGATCCGCCCGAGAATCTAACTTGACGACAATAATTGAGAAAAATAAGCGTAATTAAACCAAATTAGGGCACAGCGGAAAGAAAAGGTCAGCGGAAACCGGGAACGAAAACAAATCGTACGCATCTAATGAGCAAAATACGAAACAAAAAAAAAAGTCAAACACAAGAAGTAGTAAAGTGGACAGGTAGAAACAGGTAAGCCAAAGAACATTGCTTTTCCACTCAGATTGAAATGGAGCGTGTTAAATTCGTTTTAAACCACTCGGGACACGGTAGATTACGGTATTTCTCTCGTTAACTACGCATGAAACTATAATGGAAAATACAAACCTGAAAGAGAGTATTCATTACGGTCATCCAGTCCCGATGTACATGTGTTGCCGCATGTCCTACATTTTGTAATTACTGTGACCTCGGAAACGAAACCTTTTAGTCTTTTAGCAGAGAGTTGCGACTTCCTGCTTTAAAGGGAAAATACAGTCACCCGAATCCGAGTTCGTATGCCCCGTCACGCTAGCTTATGAATACATACTTTAATCATGAGACAATATTTTTGTTAGTGAATTGTGAAATTCAATAAGAAATATCTCCTTGCAATACATATTGTTTGTAATGGTTACGTTTAAAACGTCTTCACAGGTGCTTGTTGTGCAGTAAGAGGAGATTTGCAAGAGTCTGCTGATTTTGCAGAGCAGATTTTGGAGTGACTGCCTCTTGCCTTTAAGCTGCTTAATTGGTGACATGCCTGCTGTGCAGGGTGAAGAAGGTTCAGTTTTGGGAGGCAATATCATGCATGGTTAAGGTCACATACTTACGTTTCGGAATGCCCCCCCCCCCTTGATATAATCAACGGTAAACAATCATGAGTTACTGCGACATTCGATTTGGACGAATCATGGCTATACATTCTGACAAGTTTCCCAATATTTGGTCGTAATCCATTTTCCTTCCCAGAATACCTATTTTGTCTTCCTCTTTATCTTCCTTTTTATATGTCCCCAACGTTTAGTGATGCTCCCATTGACGTTCAGTATTTCACCCGGTAAATTGTTCAAAGCCCGCCATCCTCACATACTCGCACAGAAACTTCGCCTCTAGGTGAAAATGAATAGTCTGATTCTCTGTCCTCTTTCTTCGTTTACATATCCAATACTTGTTGTGGTTGTGCCATGATTTTAGTAGAGGCGCACAGCTTATACAGTTCCTCTTACAATGAGTTTGCCTTCCCAAGTACAAGCTTCGTGTTATACGTACGGTTATAGAAATGGTACAATACTCCGCGATTTACGCCAAGGACAACGATTGAAACACCAAAAGTGTATGCGCTCAGAGTCGTAGCATGTAGTTGGGGGGCGGGGAGGACAAGGGGGAAGTCGCTACCTTGAGGTTTCCAAACCCTAAATGAAGGCTGTCCTATACTTGAGTGTGGCGCAGAATAAGAAATAAATTAAAGATATTTAGCCCGCGTTTATGCAGGTGTATTCGAGCTGTATTATGATCATGGAGAGAAACCCATATAAGGACTCTTCCGACCCCGCCTTAAAGTATAGAGTTGTTAGATGCAACTCACAAGGTCTAAAATGTGCCACTTCCTCCATCTTTATAAGAAGCGTTTCGACCGAACAGGTTTTCAAGGCCTACGGTACGCCTTTGCACCAACGGATGGGGCTCCCCAAGCCCGCAATAGGAAACCAGCTTTGTAGTGGTGCCATGCTACAGTCGAAAACCTTCAGTCAGTGAGTAAAGTTTCAAATCATTTGATCAATCCAAAGCTTTTACCAAAGACAACGCCATTTTGGAACTAGAAAACCTTAGAACAAGGAATATTTCTCGAAGAATAGAGATGTCATCTTTCCCCTTAGGCATTATTCTCTTTAATTACACCCTACCAAACTAGAACAAACCCGAAATAACGAGGATTCCTAAACATATAGATAGTTCAAAACTTTACAATACCTAACGTATTTAAGCCTTCCTCACCCCAAAAGGTGTCTTCCCTTTTTCTTGGACAACACCTTCTGCCTTACACCCAATCGAAATTTAAAAACAAATAACTTAGTAAGGACAGTTTCTATAGATATAATCTGTCAGCTTTTTGAACAAAAGCACCAGTTTGCATCTTAGGCAGGCGTGAGATGTACGAGTCCCTCCCCTCAGCACCATTCTCTGGATGACACCCATGTTACCAATGCGCAGGTGAAAAAGGAGGGGTACGGCTGGGTGCCAACTATGTACAGGTACGCCAATTGGTGCTCCACTTAGATCATCGAGCTAGCTCAATCCTTAGATAACGTCATGTACAGCTCCCTAGGGATTCTCACAGACTACGACCCTGGTGCTGATATAATGCTGCAGGCATATCCTGCCCTTGGCATTAAAATTCTGTTATATCGAACGTGCTTATTGTATAGAATTTTGGGACTTTACCTGAGAAAGCTATGGTTGCGAGTTTACTTCGTTCGAGAGGCGGAGCCCACTTACTCCAAATGCCATGGACCGCTGGATATTCCACTCCCTGCAAAGAAAAGTAACATCAGTGTTGGCTATGACTTTATAAAGGACACGATGACGAGTGTTCAACCCCTACAAGCTAACTAAATATCTACGTCCTCGACATGTTGCAGTCACACATTATGTTAATTGAAAAATTCACTTCATCTACGGCTAAAATATAACAACTTTCAGATATGCTTTAGTAAAATAGATTACTGAAAGGAAGGTTTTCAGCAAAGTTTCGTTTTAAATTCATTAATATTTTCTATTATACTGTGTATACGAGGTACCACAAAGTGTTAGAATTCTGGTGAAATATTCGTTCAGTTGCTATAGGCTTTTCTTGAGAAATGGGCAAATGACTTTACTAATTTATAAACCCACAGTAAATTTGAAGTTAGAAATAATAATGTTATCTCCTCCAATTGATGAGCAATGCTTTATTTTAATCGTTTTCCTATATTGTTTTAACCTTGAAATATAAAGATGATTATCAGGTTTACCCGAAGTTCCCAAATGCCGTGCTTCTCATTTACTCATGTTAAGAAAGTAAGAGTTTATGAAGGAGGAATTGAAATGCGACATCTTCATCTGCTATTCTCGACACTAAATTTTAACTTAAACGCTTCTTAGTGGTAAATGCATTTGAAAGGTGAAGGATTGTTTTTTGGCTATAGTTAGTTAGATGAGGAAATTTTGGCTATAAGTCAGGCAATTAGATTTTTTTAACAAAAACCTCAAAGTGAAAATTATTAGGATTCACAGCCCCTACCCCTACCGGATTACAACGGCCAAGCAAACTGGTTAATATGGCATGGGGCTATAGCCTCTTTTTGTTGCAACAGACTGATTCTAAAATATTTCTAAAATTTGGAAAAAAAAAACGGAATCTAGGCTTAACTTACTCTTATGCTCCGAAATCTGAAGGTGAAACGTAACTTTTTTTCCAAGTACTATATACACATTGCCTCAGGGATACTGTCTCGTTTCATAGTCATGACCTTAAAATCCCATTTGTAACATGGATACTACTGGCGCCTGGTTGTGATTACGGAAAGTGATATACCCAATGAATATTTAATATTTCATTAATTCACTAAAGTCCCGTTGCCCTTGATCGCACAACGCACAATCCTTTACAACGTACTTAACTGAGCTTTTTATCGTATACACCAAGTTTTTTTCATCATGGTTTTCATTTGCTGTGAGTAATTTGCCCCTTGACCTACCCAGACAAATTTATTTATTCCAAGTATATGTGATAGACAGGAATTAGTGCTGACTAAATTTGTTGCATTAAGGATAAGTTTGGCCGAGTAATATGTAATATCGTTTAAAACTAAATCAGGACAGCATGATGCATTTGTGTTTTAAACACAATTACTATCTATCACTCTAAAATAAAAATAAGAAAGCTGTAAAGTGAGTTTCGAATTTTTTAATCTCGGATATAGTAAAGTATTCTAAAATTCTTTTTTCTTTTCTTTGTAAAGGGGAGGGGGTGAGGGAATTGAGGTGTGGCCCTCATCAATAGCGGGCAAGGGCAGTGAAGAACCATGGAAGTACTACGTTAAGGTAACTGCACATTTCATTAAAAACACTGTATAATACAAATGTGAAAACCAGTCTAGTTACTGCTGAGAAAGGTCCCAGGGAACAGGAATTTTCAACAATAAATTACGTCTTATCAGGATTCCATTTTTGCAAACCATGACTTTATATCTTATATATTTTCTATTATCTATCTATCTGCCTGTCCGTCCGTCCGTCCGTCCGTCTATCTGTCTGTCCGTCCGTCCGTCCGTCCATCCATCCATCCATCCATCCATCTGTCTGTCTGTCTGTCTGTCTGTCTGTCTGTCTGTCTGTCTGTCTGTCTGTCTATCTATATATATATATATATATATATGTATATATACGACCTCAACCATCTTAAATGTATACTATTAGGCTCTTCATTTACCTCTCAACAGATCCGTCGTAATTCTGAAATC
>WURT03011108.1:5849-16386 GCA_009936505.3 Holothuria glaberrima | reverse complement strand
ACCATTTTCAGTTACTACATGAACAGCTTCATCCATTATTAGCATAGTTAGTGTATCGACAAATAAAGAAAAACATTGGACCTTATGTATTTACCTATTCTTGACCAGGTAGTTTCACTTTAAAAGAGAAATTATCACTGAAAGCAATTGTATTCAAATACTGAGATGGATCTCTCTCTCTCCTGTCCATTAGAAAAGGGCCTCGTCCAAGAGGATTTTATTCAATAACAGATATTAGGCAACTCACCTGTTGTAGAAGGGGAAGTCGTTTTCCCATCTGTGTCTGCAGCACTAAGTGTAGCACTTTGGATGATTTCTGCTTTCTTCAGTTCAGTAGAAGTCCTTTCAGATGTTTGGTTAACAACTTTGTTTGTTTCTGTAGGGTGCAAATTAGATTCAACGTATTCTTTAAAACGACATGGTGTCGTTAGTAAGAGTTCTGTGAAGGGCGTCCACTTATCGCTTTCACACGCAAACGTTCTACGATGTTATTTGTTCATTGTAATATTTCAAACAGAAAAGTTTCCGTTGCAGTCATAATACGTTTACTGGCAAGGACGGGCGCTTAACTGTAATTCCTGCATCATTGACGTTAAATTATAACGGTTTCTCGATCTGTACTTCAAATATGCTGAAAAGAACCAAACATAACATACCTGTTGCAGAATTTGAAGTCATTTCTATCCCTGCACTCGCATCACGTGCTTTATGATTTGTCTCTGTTTCTCCAACTTTCCTGGAAACCCCTCCAGACAGCTGTGTTAAAGCTTTGCTTGATTCTGAAGTGGCAATGGAAAAAGAGGAATAGATTTAACTTGTATTTACAAATCTAAGCTCGTGCTGTATTTCATCATTTTGCGTTACATGTTCCAGGCAACATGAATGCGTAGACATTTTGAGGGTCGCGAAAATATTTCGGAGGGTCGCGAAAGGGTTCGGGAGCGAAAGAATAATTGCCAAATTTCTCGTTAAAAATTAGCAATGGGGGTGATTCTAATCTAAGAGCCAGAGATCTGACTCGTGTTGTGGGTACTTCATAGCGACTAATCGGTCAGATGTTCCGTTCCCCAGCAACTGCAGGACGCGTGCTAAAATAGACTGGATTTGAAGTATTAATACTGTAGCCTACGCTCGGGCGTACACTGCACTGACTGTGTAGGGTTTTCACTTAGGTTATCGCTCTGACAGTATAAAAATGTGCATGGGTACAGTGCAGCACTATATATACTCATCACTATCATCATTTCACAAGTGTTATAGTGAATATAGTGAATGCACACTGTAGCGTAAGTGTCCTACTACCTTCACGCGCTATTATCATGTGCCTAATCAGCTAATCTGTCAAGTTGCTTCAAAACTCCACATACCGACCCATCAACCATCAATTTGAGGGCCACCAAGATTCCAGAGTAGAAAGTCAGGGCCACTAAGCAACCAGGAAGTCAAAAGGCTCAGTGATTCCATGCCCTTCTTCAGATATCGTGTTAACAAGGTTTTGACCTTTTGACCTCTGGTGACCCCAAACGACCTTTGACCTACATCAAAAACAATAGGGATCATCTACTCATTATGTGCAATCTACATGTTAAGTATGATATCCCTCAGAGTTATCCTTCTGGAGATATTCTGTTAACAAGATTTTAACCTTTTGACCTCTGGTGACCTCGAATGCCCTTTGACCTCCACCAAAAGCAGTAGGGATCATCTACTCAGTAAGGTCAACCCACACACTAAGTATGAGATCCCTGGGAGTCACCCTCCCTGAGATATCGTGTTAACAAGGTTTTGGCCATTTGACCTCTGGTGACCCCAAATGACCTCTGACCTCTACCAAAAACAATAGGGATCATCTAATCAATATGGCCAACCCACACACTAAGTATACGATTGCTCGGGGTTATCTTAAGATATCGTGCTAACAAGATTTTGACCTTTTGACCTCTGGTGACCCAAATGGCATTTGACCACCACCAAAAACGATAGGGATCATCAACATAATATGGCCAACCCACACACTAAGTTTGAGATCCCTCGGAGTTACCCCGCTTGAGATATCATGTTTACGAGTTTTTGACCTTTTGACCTCTCGTGACCCCAAATGACCTTTGACCTCCACCAAAACAATAGGGATCATCTACTCAATATGGGCAATCAACATGCCCAGTATGAAATCCTTGTAGTTACCCTTCTTGAGATATCATGTTTGCAAGGTTTTGACCTGTTGACCTCTGGTGACCCCGAATGACCTTTGAACCCCACCAAAACAATAGGGATCATCTACTCAATATGTCCAACCCACATGCTACGTATGAGACCCCTCGGAGTTGTTGACCCTGAATGACCTTTGACCTCCACCTTAAACGATAGGGATCATCTACTTAATATTGCCAACCCACATACCAAGTATGAGATCCCTCGTAGTCACCCTTCTTGAGATATCGTGTTTACAAGCAAAGCGTCACATACACACTCACATAAGTCGATTTTACATACAAACTGAGGACCTCATTGTTATCTCCTTTGTGTTTTCTTCATTAACCCTAACCTTAACAATAGATTGTCTATTGTTCAACTTCAGAGGACATAAGGAAATCTATTGAATTTTCTTTTGAGGACCTGAAATCCATTCTCTGGGTACTCAGTCTTACCTAATATCGAACTCACACACATACACACACGACATCACCATTGCATAGATTCCTTGAGCCTTTGGCAAGGAATCAAAAAGTCTGGAGACCCCTGACGTAGATAGTTCCAACAGTAACCAGGAAGGTCCTATCTTTGAATGTAATTTTATAGTGGCTTGTTTTATGTACTTTTCCATGAACTCCTTGGAACCATATGGCACCCCGAAGCAGAGCTCAATTTTGTTATTTTTACAGAAGCCAATATGATTTCAACTTTTGAATATCTTATCATTAATAAAAGGCTCCTTGCTGAATGGACCCCGAGTAATCTTGGAAATTTGGAAACTCAAACTGGCTACTGTATAACTTTGTCCACATGATCATCAAAATTACTGACGCCTAAAATTGTCACCAGCACCTATGAATATGAAGTCCAGCTCCTGATGACCACCGTACGACTTTCACATCATTAGGCTTTAAAAGGTGATGTCATATATTAAGTTTGGATGCCGTCCGAATCGCTCTAACAAGGTAATATCAAATCAGCATTTTTCAAGTTATACCAAATCAACATCTTCCACCCTTTGACCTCTAATGAAGAGCGGCGAAAGAGGGGGTCTGGTGGATGGGGACATGATCCCCCAATAATATGGTTGGGGCGGACGAACCACCTTTCGCCCCCCCCTGTCTCCCGCCAATATTTGGTCAACAACCAAAATATTTGCTGATATAATGAGTGAGACTTTGTTCCATCTAATACCTTGAATGAGTGGGACGGAATGTCTTTACAATTTTTTTTTTAATATTTGTTGATATTAGTGTGACTAATGACTCAAAAAACGAAATCAGATTGATTTGGTGATTAAGATGACTTTGGTACGCACACATAAATATTCCTTCCATGAAATTTGTTGGGAACTTAATACTTGTTTAAGATTTCCTTAGGACTGATCAACTACATTGATATTTGCTATAACTGGTGCATGTTAGACATAGTCCCCTCCAATAATTTGGTAAGGGAGGACGAAGAACCTTTCGTAGTTTGGTAAAACCAGCAACATTTGCTTGTATTTGTTTGTAGGATCATAAGGCATGATATAGTATTCCGGTTGAGGGGAACGGAATACCTTTCGTATCCTCTCAAGTGTTTGTCAACGACCGTTGTATGAAGCTGTATTGACAATGAAGCGCAATTATTGCATTATACATGCCTAGTGATTACTAAGACACTCTAAGATGCACTCTATAGGCACATAATATATTCGACTGCATTTATTCAGGGCTTTCAAATTAATGCACTTCACTGGGATATCGCTATGTAATCGTGCGGGCTTTCTTCAGGTTTTTCTTTTCTACACGCTTCCTGTAGCTGCAGCTACCAAAAATACACGACCATGTACAAACTGCATACGATGATGAACTAGACACATGCGAGCATGTAGTAAAAGTATACGATCATTATTTTAAAATACACGATGATGTAAACTCATGTCATGATATGTAAACAGAAAGCCAAAAGTGATTCCTTAGTGATTCCTTGCCATATGATATATTGTAACAAATATGAATCACCCACATGACAACTTGACGAGCATGAGTTCCCTCACAGTTATCCTACTTGAGATATCATGTTAACTAGAGCACCAATGGTCCAGTAGCTCAAACCAAACCAGAGGTGACCGTTACACTTTTTAAAAAAATAGTTTGAAAGCAACAGATGCATTGAGGTGTCAGTGATCATAATAAAAAAGGAAGTCCTAGTTTCTAAAAAGATAGTTGCAATAAATTTGGAAAATTCTTTAGGATCTTTTTCATAGAATGGCTCATGGGGCCCAAATGGGACCCTCGACCTCAGATTCCTGTACAACCCGAATGGCCCATGAATTTTCCATAAAAATGCCCATAGGGCCCAAATGGGACCCTGGACCCCAAATTCCTGTACACCCCAAATCGACCCAAGGAACATTGTGTCCAAGTTTCAATCCATTAAGGCATGTAGGTGGAATACATTTGCCCATTTTTCATAAAATGGCCTATAGGGCCCAAATGGGGCCCTGGACCCAAAATTCATGTACAACCTGAATGGCCCATGACCCAATGAACCTTGCGTCCAAGTTTCAAGAAAATGTACCATAGCATGTAGGAGATACATTTGCCAGTTTTTCATAAAATGACCCACAGGGCCCAAAGGGACCCTGGACCCCAAATTCCTGTACAAGCCACATGGCCCATGACCCAGGGAACATCGTTTCCAAAATCCATCAAAGCATGAAGGAAGGGATGCATTTTGAACAACTGTGGTCAGACATGATAGATAGTGTAGATAGAGAGACGGTGGCAGATCACAATAGCTCAAACAGCTTCTACATCACTACCCACACCTACAGAAATTTTTATACTACCCAGAAGAACCTGAATACTGTGTGTGTAGTACTGTCATTTGACCTATTGCGATTGAGTCTTACACACCCCATGCTCTGACAATGCAGACACAATGGAAGTACCCAATGGAAATACCTATAAAGCAGCTCCCTTTAAATTAACCTTAAAAACCTCACAGTATTGACCCCTTGTAGACAGACAGTTTTAGAGAGAGTGCAGTATAAAGAAAAGTAGGTAGTAAACTGATTTTGTGAGACAAGTAAAATAGAGGGGTGGCACAAAATTGGTTAGAAAGGTATCAAAAGTATTCTTCATCCCAAATTAGAGAAGTAATTTGTAACCTGTACATGCCAGTTGTCCATCTGAGCAATTGAGAAGGTAATTTTGTAATGCATCTAAGAGAAAAGAGCATTTCAAATATTTACAACTACGGCCTCAAATGACCCTTGCATGACCTTTGACCTACTTTTTTACACCCCGCTGGAAGCCCTTCAAAAGTCGATTATCTAAACCATGTTTCGTAAATATCGGACTCACAGGTGCAAAGTAATACCATATCAAAGATATTTCAACCTTTTGACCTCTAACGACTTCGTATGACCTTGGATAAAAAAAATTGTGTATTACTTTAAAGAACCACTATGTAAGAAATATTATGACCAGCTTTCAAGAACATACAGCTTTATTTGTAAGAGCAGATGCGTTCTGGAGATATTCACATAACGGCATTTAATGACACCTAAATGACATTTGACCTCAACTTCTTGAACGTGACAGGTAGCCCAATGTTCAACGACCAACGTCTCAAGAGTTTTGTTAAAATCCGTCGACGAATGTGCGCCTGAGTTAGTTAGATGAGGTTTTACGGCCCAGTTTCTAACCAATTGGTTTAAGTCGAGCCGGCCACGGCCTTTTTTCCAGTTGTGGCTCACAATGTGCGCCAGAGAGCATTAAAGGCAACTGTGGACAGACGTGATAGATAGACAGATAGATAGATAAATGGACAGAGTGACGGTGGCGGATCGGATCACAACAGCTCAAACAGCTCTTACAGCTGGTTTGAGATAATAAGGTTCAAACCTCTTACAATCTTGTGACCCAAAATATCCGTTAACCTCCACTTGAAACAATAGGGATCACCTACCTGTTATTGCCATCTAAATGCTAAATAGGACCAATCCACAGACCAAGTATGAGATCCCTCAATTATCCTCCGTAAAACATCATGTTTACACGGTTGTGACCCTTTTCGACCCCAAATGACCTTTGACCTCCACGAAAAATGATAAGAATAATCTACTCGATATTAGCAATCCACTTGCTAAGTATGAGATCCCTTACAGTCGTCTTTCTTGAGATATTGTGTCAACGAGGTTTTGACCTTTTCGCGTCTGTTGACCCCAAATGACCTTTGACCTCCACCAAAAACAATAGGGATTATCTACTCTATCTGGGCAATCCACACGCTAAGTATGAGATCATTCACAGTTACCCATCTTGAAATATAGTGTTAACAAGATTTCAACCTTTTGACCTCTGGTGCCCCGAATGACCTTTGACCTCCACTGAAAACAATAGGTATTATCTAATCAATATGGGCAATCCACATCTAAGTATAAGATCCCTCACAGTTGCCCTTTTAAAGATATAGTTCACAAGGTTTTTACCTTCTGACCTCTGGTGACCCCAAATGACCTTTGACCTCCACCAAAAACAATAGGGATCACCTAATCAATATGGGCAATCCCCATGGTAAGTTTAAGATTTCACACAGTTACCTTTCTTGAGATATCGTGTTTACGAGGTTCTGACCTTTTCAGCTCTCGTTAGCCCGAATGATCTTTGACCTCAGCCAAAAACAATAGGGATAATCTACGCAGTATGCATGGACAATCTGCATACCAAGTATGAGATCCATCAGAGTTACCCTCCTTGAGATATCGTGTTTACAAGCAAAGCGTCATACACACTGCACACACACGTCATTACCATCGCATAGATTCCTTGAGCCTTCGGCAAGGAACCAAAAACTGACGATGTATGTGTTAAACTATACGATGAACATATGGAAACATTCAGCGAATGTGACGGGTGGTTTTTAAGCACATTGTCAGTATGCATAGGTCTGGCCGCAAGAGGTGGAGCACAGCTCATTTCCATTGACCTGCAAGACAGGGAAACACTTTCATCAAACAACAAACATGCAGCACAATTCATGGCGCGTAGTAGTCATCTCATCAGGGCTGCCATTTGGCCGTTTCGGGCCAAATATTGCTAAATAAACTGGTCTTACTTAAATTACTCCGTCATTAAAATGGTCAATTTGCAATTGGAAATGGAAAACGGTTATTTGACCTTGAAATATTCTACGATCTCCTGTTCGATTTTAGTGGACTACTTTTAAACGTTACCACGCCGTCGGATGAAAGAATGATTTAGAACCAATGATGTCCACTAAAGGTAATACTGGTCTCAGTAGGTAACATGTGCACATGTTTACATTATTCCCCACGAACACCTGGTTACAAACTGAGCCGTAAATCCTCATCTAAGTAAATAACCCACGAACACCTGAATTAGGTACCCTGAGCACTCGCTATGAAAATCACCCGACCGCTGTACGCAATCACTGTTTTTATGTTCGAACATGTTCATCGTAGCAGGCATGAGCCTGACATTTCAAAAAGAAAAGAGGAAATTTACCGGTAGGTCGGACACGGCCCACCTCAGTCCCACCATGGTTGGGGCTGAGGTGAGAAAATTTTGAAATTTTGGCTGCTTAGACTGCAGGAAATACACTGTAGGACACATTTTTCATAACTCTGCCCTGTAGCCTAGGCCCTATTTGTCGTCTCATCCAACTATTAGGCTAGGTTTTACTTGAGTTAATATCAGCTTAACATTAAGTATATGGGTCTGAGCCTACCAGTCTTCCATGTTCATTGATTCATTTTATAGCCTAGGCCTAGGCTAAGGCCAGGTGTAACGAAATGTTAGGCTGGCCAGGTTATTTGTAACCAGAATTTTTTAAAAGTCGATTTGCTGCATATAACGACTGACAGTAAGTAACCACCGATTCCGGTGCTACAGGATTGACGCACATTAGTTCCAGACTTTTCCTAATGTAAACTAACTGTAACTTGTAAGACAAGCTATTGTCATAGCGTTAGGCTAGGCCCAACGTTACATTACGAAAACAGTCAACGTGCCAGTTCTTCAAAGGGCGATATTTCCATTCAAATACCTGATTATTCGCAGTGCATGAACGTTCCAGCCATGGCTAGAGCCACTTGTTTTTGGCAATTTTGTCAAAGTCACAAAACGAGAATCCCTCTTATCTCGGAATGATTTGGAAATGTAACTCCCATTTTCCGCACACGGCAGTTCAAAGCATACATGCAATACGTACGTAGGACCGGAGGATCGATCACGCGGGCCCTTCCCTTGCATGATATGCATGCTACGCACAATATCGATGCCTGCATAACTATGTAGGTTCCAATTTGAGAACGGCCATGCATGGTATTACCCATCTAGTAATAAAGATTACCGCGAAAATGTACGCATTGCTTCCGTACGTACTTATGTAAGCACGTACGAGCTTTATATTATGGCTGTAGAGTTTAATGAGCTTACTTTTGCACGTTAATGCACTGGTAAGCTTAAAAAAAATGTCCGCGTTTTTCTGCCCGTTTTTATCATCACAAATAATTTCGATAATATACAAAAAAAGCGGAAATCCGCGGAAAAGAGGAAAAAGCTCATGCCTGTCGTAGGCTATCGGTTTACATATACATCGTACGTTTTTATACATCATCACATATGAGTTAACATCATCTCGAATTTTAACATGAGGATCGCATACTTTTTCTACATTATCGCACGTGTTCACTGTTTAGTACATCATCGCATGCAGTTAGTGCATGATCGTGTATTTTAGTACATCACTAAACGTGAGCTTTTCGGCGCACGTTGAGCTCGCCAGAGGCTCACGAAGTATGGCAGGCCAGAAGAAATATCATTATGATCGTAAGTTTTTAAATGTACAAAGGTGTATTTTTAGATGTATATCTTAACATTCAACATGATCAAATCACCGTGTATTTTAACATGATTAACATGTACTGTTTACTACATGATCGTGTAAATATGCATCATGATCGTATTTAGTACATCATCGTGTATCTTTACATGATGTACGTATCTTTTTAGATGATCATCATATTTGGTGAGCGTGTTGGCCTATTGGTTTAGGTGTTGGACTTGTGATCTAAGGATTGCCGGTTCGACTCCTGCTTGGGTCATTATTTCTACCTTGTGTCCTTAGGCAAGATGCTTTGTCTCGATTGCCTCTCTTCACCCATGGGGTTAATGGGTACATGTGAGGTAAATTGTCATTGGGCGTGCTATTAGAGCTGCTGCCGCACTAGAGAGATTGTCTTCGGGACGACCTGCTGTTGAGCGGGGGTAATATTACGCTGCGCCTTTGATTAAGATTACCTAGATAAGTTTTTTTCCACGGTTTCGTAATAATACTTCTGGTGACGTAAGATAACTTTTGACTTCTACCGAAAATCTATACCTCTACCGATAGGGTTCATCTTCTGACTATACCTCATTCATATTCTAAGTGTGGAAATTCTCCATGCTTCCTACCTTGATATAACGTGTTTACAAGCCAAGCATCACAAATATACACATACACAGGCCATGGTAACTACGTGGATTCCTTTTGCCTTCGGCAAGGAATCAATAAGCGGTTCCTACAATGTACATGTCCTGGACCAGTGTTTTGGTCAGTGTGACACATCTCTTTCAAGTAAGAAAGTATACATAATACGTACCTAGAGATATCGTGGGTACAAGGTTTTCAATATTTGCACTCTGGTGACCTCAAATGAAACATCACCAACAAAAACAACAAACCTTCTGTACTTAATATGACAAATACATAAGCCTTTCCACGGTTCCTGGCAAAAAGTATCAAAATAACCTTATTAAAGATAATTTCCTATCAGTGATTTCCTATGGTGACCTTTAATGACTTTTGTACTCCACCAAAAACAATGGTTTTATTCTATATTGAAAAATCGTGTGAACATATATTTCACACTTTCGATCCCGTTACCTTTAGATGACCTCTTACAGGGTACAGGGTAATTCTTTTACTTCATGAAATGTATTGACGTACTTCGCCAGAAAAGCTACCTGGTATCGTGTTACCATGGTTTTCAGCAGTTGACATCTGCCCACCTCAGGTGACCATACCCTTAACCAAAAACAAGGTTCTTTGTCTCAATATGGGGCATGCACATAACAAGTGTCAGAACTATCAGTTTCCCTCCATGACAAGTTGTGTGAACAAGCTAAACGACACATAGTGCATGTGTAGGTGAAAACTGCATGTGACGCACACACACACATATACACCTTATTCAACGAAAACATAGGTTTTCCCTTTCAATCGAAATCAATAAGAGGTCCACTGTAACCCACCTGCCATAGAATGCGACGTTACATTCATCCCT
>WURT03011107.1:20536-35626 GCA_009936505.3 Holothuria glaberrima | reverse complement strand
CCGTGGCCGGCTCGACTTGAACCAATTGGTTGGAAACTGGGCCGTTAAACCTCATCTAACTAACTAACTAACTACAATAGGAGAAATAAGTTCCTAGGGTTCGATAACAAATGAATGCATGCTTTTTGTCCTCCAGTCGAGTTTACGCTTTTTTCATGCCTGCAGTGAAGTTTAAAGTAAATACATGACTGCTCGGGTTAAACCCTTTAGTCAACTGCGAATATTGTTGGCTCATACTATTAACTTCAAGGATCTTGCCAGGACATTGAAATTGAGGGAACAGGGAAACTGGTCAATATTGAGTGTAGCTACTAGCTACTACAGAGTGGCATTGACAGGGGAAGGGCCTATATACTCGTTATACCATAAATTTAGCCACCCTAAGCAGCGACCCTTTCTGCCGCTCCCTCCCCACCAAATATCATGTTCGAGGGCTCTGTTTAACCGGCGACTTTGAACCTGGGATGAATAATCGGAAGGAATTTTTACGTTTTATGGGTAGGGGGATTTTGCCATCCCAGGGGGACTCCCCTAGTTCGCATATTAGTCGGCACGGCCCTGGACAGGGACAAATCAAATACTATGCGCGGGAGAACACATACACGTTCCTACCAGGGAGTTGTCAAATAGCAACTCCCTGTTCCTACATCAATCACGTTCTGAGGGACATATTATGTCTGTACTGTTTGTTTTGTTCTGTTGTTGACAAAAGAGTTTTTGTTAATAGACAGATGACACAAGTCGCTCACACTGTTACTTTCTAGCTGGTCGGCTGCAATGTCAAATCCGTAAAATAGTTGAAAAATCTTGTCCGTGATGCTCATTTGGTCCAGTCAGGGTAAACTTGCCTGCGCCATTTCGACTTAACTGTGTATCGTGAGCATCGCATCAGGTTTACTCTGACTACATTTGTTCGTACTCTAACCAAATCATTATACATAAGACAGGCTGTCTTTACAGTAAGGCATCATTCACGTCTAAAGGCACGGTTGTAAATACCGAATTGAAAGCCTAAGATCTATCCTCAAATATTTGTGGTGAAAAAAAGCCAAAATGCTGAATTTATTTTGCTTGTGTACTTTGCCGAGGAAACTACCAACACGAATCAATATTAGCTTTTCCAATTTTTTTCAGTATTGCTATCATACATGGTCTGCTTTGAGCGTCAAAATTGCTTGCTTGAGTAGATTTTCCACAGCTGATGTACAAAAGTGTTTACTTAGGGGACTGTGAAACTTTCCCCTAAAAGGCTTATGTTACAGAACGAAAGAATTCATACATTAAACTGTAGGTAGTGTTAAAATTTGCTAAAAGATTTTAGTAACTAGGACGTTGCATGGTTCTTGAAGCCGTCTGGTAATATATGCCTACAGGCAAGACTAAAATGCAGCATAATTTAATCAATATTAACACAAACAGATATAATACTTCATAAATCTGTATGGTCCAAAGCTATAGGGGATGTTTGCTGCTTTGTCGACAGCCCTCCCCTTCCCCACCTTACCGTAGTGTCATGTATATGTATAGCCTCACCCGATCTCGCCTGCAGACATCCATTGAAAGTTTCTGTACATTTCATTGTCGAAGTAATGACATACTGAAAGTGTTGATAGGGATTCATTTCCATTATAGACCTACCTGACAGGGTTCTAGGTCTAGAATGGGCTTCCTGACCCATAGATAAACAGAACTAAAGTCCACAGTTTATCAGCTATTTATCTCTTGGCATTTTTATTTACCAACGAATGTTACAATGATTAAATACTGTAATTTTTTTGTTTTAGTTAGTTCAAAAGAAAAGATTTGAATACCGCGCTGATAGGTTCACTATTATTTTTGTGATGAGTAATTTACAAGTGGAAGTTCTCTTCCTTGAGGAGAATGCCTCGGAAAAGAAAAATAAATAAATAAGCAAACAAACAAACATACAAACAAGAGGACAGACAGACGGAAGGATAAGTAAATGTTATAAATAAATAAAAAAATGAATAAACTGACATGTTTCTCACATTTTTCTCATGTAGGAGCCCTACCTAAAATGATCGCAGTAACGTTATCTAAGTACCAATACAAGTTACGCCTAGTATGAAATCATCAAAGCTTAAGTATGGACTTATGTTAACTAAGTACGAAATTGTGTTAACTAAGTACAAGACTGCGTTAACTAGTTATAAAATTATCGTTTACTACATATGAGCTTTATTAACCTTGTAAGACACATGGAAACTTTGCATAAAATTAGTAGCAACTAGCTACAAAATTACACTGCACAAACGTTTATCTTATCGATAAAAATATCGACTGAAAACTGAAGGGACCATTTTGGATTGAAAACATGTATGAATTGCATACTAGATAAGCCTGCTCCTAGTGTTGAGTACCTGATGTCTATAATAGTTTGAAGTGGTCAAAAGATCAATTGAGGTCACCAGAGGATAAAATGTGAAAACCTTGTAAACATGATAATCTTAATAAAGAAAACCATACTTGGTATGTTGGTGCCCCATATTGAGTGGTTTGAGTGGTACGTCTGCATTTTTTTTTTGGTGGATGTCAAAAGTAATTTTAGGTCACCATTAAATCTATGAAAACCTCATTACACCACTCTCAAGTATGAAACCTATTTGGATCATATATCTAGCACGTAGCTTAGATTAGAAGAGAGTTGCCTATGATCATGTGAACATGACATCAAACTGTTTGTCCTTTGTCCATAGAACTTCTATACCTAAATTTATGCCTAAGTAACTGCACAATTATAAAATGGGGTCAACTTGAAATGACACAGTGCTAAAGTTATATGCCAGAAACAAGGAATCAGTAAGGCTTTCTACTTAGTTCCTATACTTTCCCCTTTGACATCAACACCCATCAACACACAGACACACGCTTACATACATGTGCAGTGTTCTCCACCAGCCGTTTTGTCCGGGCGCGCCGCCCGGACAAAATTTGAAGAGCGTGTGTCAGCCCCCTGTCTTAAAGTTGCCGCAGGGACAAAAAATCTTGGCCTCCCGGACAAAAACTTGCTTTCACTTCTTTATGAAAAGTTTACAAGTTGAATTACTTTCCGTTTCCCCAGAAGTTAAGTATTTGATTGGAAAAATACAGTTATGAATCATGATTTTGATCGCCGGTTCTCTCATGTAGGCTACTATGATTTAAAATAGATTCGAATACTCTAGCCTGATAAAGCAAGTAAGATGAAAAGAACTCCCTAAAAATATAGGAATTCTTGGTGATATATTCAATTCAAATTTAGCACCAAATGTAGCACCATTCTGCATCTAGCCCACCTTACGTGAGCACAAATTCCCCCCCCCCCCTTAGACCAGCCCCTGGACGGCGATCAGTACCATCTGCCAGATCAGGAACAAGTACCCAGACAAAATTTGTACCTGCGGAGAACACTGCATGTGTGCATTCTCACTTATCGCACGGACACATATTTGGTACAAAATGTTGCGTGGGTGCTTTTTTGTGACAGTTTCCCTTTCGTAAACTGAGTGAACATCTTCTCCAATGCTCTATCCCTACTAAGCCCCTAATAAACCCTCGTTAACTCTCGTAATTCTTGATGTGCAACAGAAACTATATACGATACATTACATTCTGTTAATTTGAATGCAAGAAACTACATGAAATAAGCTTAGATTTAATCAGGTGGAAAAACAACGTAATTTTACCATAAACAGAAATCTAAAGAGGAAACGCTTCTTTTTGCATAATTCATTGCATTCAGAATGGACTGTAAGACCTTTCCTGACCAGCTTATACAAATACTACTGCACGCTGTTATGATTTTATAAGGTCAGACATACTTATTTAGTGTCATATTCAAGCTATTTTTAAACTAATCAGTAAGCATTTTGTTGACCTGCTCAATTTCTAATTCGATACGCTGCATAAATACTACGAATTGCATATGGCACATTATACATCTTGTTGTCACGTAGAATTACAACCTTCGTACATAAACGCTTGAGTAAGAATATGCACCATCGCTTCAATTTAACAGACAGCTACGTTATGAATAGTTCCTCACACTTCGGCGGTTTCTTATATATTTCTGAAAATAAATTGTCTCTTCTTATGGCGTTTTTCTTACCGTTTGAATCCGCAAGATGTCTCTACCGAACAGACCAAGAATTTTCGTCTAATCCAGATGAACATTGAAAGTGTGTTTGGACATGACAGAAAGTAACAGTGTACACACCCAATTCGAATGCCGTGTGCGGGCAATAAGCTTTCGGATAGGCCTGTGTGCTCCTGCCTTTACTCTATACATTTGAATTTCGGTGTGAATTCTCTGTATCATCCGATTCGCTTGGTTAGGCAAGGTAATGGAATCGTGGGTCTTTTACGAGGCCAGTATGACATATTACATTACAGCTGAGCTATTACCGTCGTACTGTCCCTGTACGGCCCGATCGTCGACTTTTGTATAATTGAGCAGTCTTTTTACGTCTCTGAGGGTAGAAATCTGACAGGATGACGCATTATTCGGTCCGATATTTGTAAATGAGTAATAGTCATCACAGAAATTAAATACAAAATTTGGAAAGGGAGTAAGTTGTACGATTGACTATTTTCATATTTTGTGGAGGCCTATAACATAAAATAAAAGTGGTTATGACGTAGGGGCCATCTGCCAAAAAAGTACATCCAGGGTAAGGCGAAAACATTTGATATTTAGGGTGTTAACGCCCAGCTGAAACTTCTTCATGGTTTTAAAAACAGCATTTAGCTTTCCTAATTGTCTGGAATAATTGCAAGTTTGTGGAAAAATTATTTAAGGGACAATTTGAGTATTGAGTAAAGTAGTAGGGTATGGACTTTGCCTGTCACCTTCTGCCGTTTCGCTTAGAGTGACGAATGCAATTTGATCATGAAATAAGATTATATACTTAGCTCCAGCTGCTGCGAAATTGCGGTAAGGATGAAGAAGGGGATAACTATAAGCTTTGCAGACCCATTGGCAATGTGGAAGGGGGACTCGAAAGCTCCTACGGTAGGGGGACAATACGTGTATTAAACTTGGACATGTAAATGTAATAACTGGTTATACGATATAAAAAGAAAAAAGCTTTAAAAAGTCACATTCTCCTTCAAACCCATCAAATAGTAACCATTTTTACACGACATGTACTGTTTTTGCACCTACACTATGAATAAACATGAGCTACATATGCAAATATGTGACGTAGACAGAGGGACTTATTAGATATGTCTTATGTTATCTTTTGTTTGGTTAACGTTACTTTCAAGGACAGTTGTAATGTTGGAAAATGTCCACATGACACAAGAAACTAGATACCAGCTGGTAAGTAATTTACACATAATTTTGAAAGGATTAAAAAAAAGACAGATACCGTAATACTCCATATCATAATTTTTGCACAGCTAGTGCGAAATGTCAGAAATGGCCAAGCTTTGGAGACGTATTGCTTCAGAATGTTGAAGATACTCAAATAATTTCAACATATTTTTCATCAAGAGATCTAAGTCTGCGACGGTTGAGGAAAACAACTGTTTCGACTCATATGTCCACAAGCGACGGGCCCGTGTGCACGGGGGCTCGAGGGCTCGAGGGGGGGGGGGGTTCAGAAGAAGAACATACTGGTAAATATCCATAGAACATTTCTTGTTAGTACATTGTAGCATGGTGAGAGTATTTAGAGTTTTAGTATTTAAAAATGCCCACCGTGGCTATAAGATTTCTTCAATTGTAAAGATATCGAAGTAGCTTTAATAACACGATATATGGGGTTCTAAATTGGAGGGCTACATTTTTGATCGAGAACTAAAATCGGTGGCCACGGACAGCAAAAGACAAAGACAAAAATTAGAAAATAATGGAAAGCAAGGAAAAGTTTAATTTGGGGCCTTATTTTGATAACACTTAATAACGCCGCGAGAGCCCTAACAGGGGGAGTAGGTTTAGAGGCCCGTTATAGGGTCCCGGGTGGGTACAGGGGCAATGTCCCATGAAAAACATTGGTGTGAATCCCCTTGAAGCTCTGGGTTTTTAAGCAATTTGTTAGATCAAAATGGGGCTTTGAATCATTTTAATAGCATTCAATGCACATTAACCACATGACCACAATAGCATAACACAATGCCTTGCAAAAGCTGTTAATAGGCCCTTGACAGATTTATCCTCCTTGTAAAGTATGTTTGGTGGGTTGGGGGGAGGAGTGATCTTGGCATGACACTATCCGAATAGATCGTCACTAGGCCTGTGGATAACCTACAAATCTTATTGGCCAACATGATCCTTCAACCTGAGGTTGACAAATATGGTAGCTCCTATAGGCCTTGTCAGGCGCCAAGCCACGGGGTCCAGGTTCAACCAACCCTCGCCTGATGACCAAAGAGCAACTTCTGTTTCTTGGAAAAATATTCTGGTATGACTCCTTTTTAGAATATGGTTTATTCTGAATTGTAAAATGAAATAAAGTATTACGCAAATGTCTTATCAAACATCATTTTTTCGGCGCGCTTCCTTTTGGCAAGTAGCTGTCTCATTATTCCTGAGATCCCCGCCAAGAACAAATCCTAGCTTCGCGTCTAGGCCTTGTAGGTTGCATGTATACATTCTTCATTTCGAGATATCTCGATCAGAAATTCATACTTCCAATAAAAAGTTGGACGTAAATAATTATCACGTTTTACAGTTTGTAGCTTTGAAAGCATTGAGCAGAGAATGGTTCGTGATTTCCGTCATTATCTGTTGCTTTGTTTTGATAACATGCACAGAGAGTGATTTTAAGGAATAACATCTTTTTACTTTCGTTCTTGGGAAGAGTTTATTCCTAAAACATGGCATCTAACAAGGATGAATTCAATGTGAAGAAGCAATTTACAAGGCATAGTAAGTTTCATGTTTGGCAAGCTAAAAGTAGTGTTTGGATAAAACTTCATTTGTACGCTACTGATCAACCCTTGATGACCTTCTTTCTTTGCATTTCACATAAAGTCATGCACCTAAGTTGTTGTTGTGTGTTGTGATTTAAGTTTGTACTCATTTGCACTTTTATTTTATGTATGCAATTTAAAGTTTTTCTTTGCAAAGGAAGAGAAAAACTGAAACTGAAACCCTAATAGTGTCAATGTAACCTCACCCGAGTCACTCTCACCCGAGTCACCCTCACCCGAGTCACCCTTACCCGAGTCACCCTTACCCGAGTCACCCTCACCCAAAAATGATAATTTCACTGCAATCGCTCGTAGTATCAACCGATTGAGCAATTAAAAGGGTCCACTTTCCACAACATCGAACCCATCAATTGAAGAAGCTGCATACGGGCCGGACAGAAAGTAATTTCAGTTCAAAAATCGTCTAGGAAAGAAATGTTTTTACGTGTGCAGTATCCCACCCTCTTTCCACCTAAACTTCGGGTCTGATGTTTTGCAGTAGTTTTCGAGGTCATCCATCAATCTTATACGTTTGTCTGATCTCTATTATGTCGCCAGTAACACCTGGAAGTATACAAGGTACAAACTCTTCCAACCCTCCACATTTTTCGTAGTCGGCAGTTGTAGACAAGGTCAGCATACAAAGTAGTCAATTGCAATGGCAATAGGGTTGCCAAGGTAATACAACAAAATATCCAGCCATAATCATACTTTTTTTTATCGTACTTGTCCGCCAAGTGAAAACGTTTGCCCCGCCGCCTCTCCATGTCTTTCGTCTTGATAAGATTGACGATACTTGGAAAATAGTTAAGAAAGATGGATAATTTCCATATCTGGTATATAGATATATTATATTGACAGAAGGGAATCCATTGTTGTGGTCGCGGTGACAGGTCATGTCAGGTCACCAGAGATCCAAAACAAATACCTTGTAACCACAATATAGGAAGCATGGGATACTTTCATACTTGGCATGTGGATGCGTTATAGTCAAATGGCAACTCCCTGGTTATAGTCAGAAGCGTATTGCCCCGCCGCCTCTCCATGTCTTTCGTCTTGCGAAGCGTATTGTATTCTTGCGAAAATCGTGGGGCGGAAGTATGCTTTAGCCCCCACTTTCCAAGGACGAAAACCCCTTATCTGTCTCTTCTGTAAGAAATGTCAATAATTAGTAGTAATTTACTTTAGAATATTTCTAAAATGATGCACAAAATTGCATCTAAGGACCCTCAAATATCCAAAAAATTTTCAAGGGGTTAAAAAATGTCAAAAATTTGCAGTAATTTACCTTAAAATTTGTCTAAAATAATGCACCAAATTACATTTAAGGACCCTCAAATATCAACAAATTTTCCAAAGGGGGAGGAGTACCCCTCCCCTTAGACTCCTCCCCAGGACGGCGATCCGAACAAGCTTCAGCCCCAGTCTTGAACAACTTCCTTTACGCCTATGAGACAGTGTATACTTCATGTAAGCCAACCTCAATCTGAAGTGAATATAGACACATACTAATCCTATTCACTTCAGGCTATTAAGCCTATTCATTTCCCTTCAGTTGTCTATTCACCTCCATTTGAGGTATCTGCAGACACCTACCAGTTGTACGTGAGATGGAAAAACCCGGTAAGTTTCGGTTGTTAGGCAATCCAGGGAGCTGTCTCTTAAAGCTCCCTGGGTAATCAAGCGTTGAGTGTCTCTAAAAGAAGCAAAAACTTGACCCAGCTTTCAATTTAAGCGGACCTAAACATGGTTCCTCATGAAAGGGGAGCTAATCCCTATATAAACAATCCGCGTTTTGGGGGTTAGCGGTGGTCCATTCTCTGACTACCTGTAAACCCGTACCTCCCATGTCCTCTTCAACTGATATGTGTAATGCAAACTTAAACTGTATTTAACTGGGCGGCCACGTTCAAATTACTAATGGCTTTTGAAAGGAACAATATACTACACATATGAGACTGGATAAAATTTCTGAAACGAATTGTTGTAGGATTAAGTTTAATTTGGCTACCTACAAAAGCCCATTAGTGTCATTAAAATAAAAAATTCGTTACTACAAATTTTTAATTTGTTATTACAAATTCTTAATTTGTTGTTAAAAATTATTTAATTTGTTATTACAAATTAAATAGTAGGGTCTCTTACCCTTGTTACTTTTTGGGTGTTGATGTTTAGCAAAGAAATCTCCTCCGTATTCCAAGTGTGAATACAGCATCACAGGTTTGCTTACCGTTGAGCATCCCCAGTCGGTTCTCTGATAATTTTGAATATTCTTGTGGGGGAGATGATGAGGGAAAATTGTCATCGGTAGGACTTGTGCGGGTGGGGATCGCTCGGAGGAGGTCTTCCACGGGAGCGTTATCATTGGGAAGTTATTCGGGTGAAAATTGCACGGGTGAGAGTCTTCCTCTCACACGTCAGTCACTGGAATAAGATTAATATACGGGAACATGAAAAACACTATGGGATATTATGACCGATGCAGTGGCGAGTACCTGGATTTTCAAAGTGGGGGAGAGGGTGAGAGGGGGCAAGGAAAATATGTGCATGTGTGCACCTGAGATAGTTTGCATACGGACGGATTCTTCGATCCTTTTTCACCTCGCGCCGGTACCGTCCCGAGGAAGAGTCTGTAGGGTGTCCTCTCCCTTTTGAGAGACGATTTCTTTCATTTTAAGTGGCTTAAATGCAAAATGGTGTTATCGTTTGCAATGTTTAGATTGATCATATGTTGAAAAATTTAGCGAAGTCTTCTTATATTTGGTTGGGTACAAGAAAAGGGTGTGTTGTCTAAGTGGAGAGGAAATCAAGACCTTCACCAATGAATAATTTGAATACCCTTGAGACTGTATTACATGATATAGTAAGCGCAGCCATGAGGTGAGGCTGGAATTTAGCACGCAGATCGTACAAACATTTTGAAAGTTTGCGAAGGACTTGAGAAAGATTTGATAAGTTTCCGAATTTTTAGTGATAGAAAATGATAAAAGAAAAATAGATCGCGCCTTTTTCGCCCCTTACCTTCCCACGAATTTTGCACAGGAACAAGCTGCAGGTAAGTGACCAGCATATGGCTTTGGGCCTTGGTTGCACCGCTTCCCCGATAACAATTTCAGGGCCGTAGCGTGGGAAGTTATCTAAGAGGGCAGTTGATGACACTTCGTAAGTGTCTCCCTCCCCTTTGAAAAGTTTTGAAAAATGACGTGTCCTTACATGCAATCTGATGGCACATATGCTACCTTCTGAAGTAAAATTTGTGTTAAAAAATTAACCCCTTTTTTAGGAACTAAAAAAATAACCGAAGTCAGTGAAGGTGGCATGGCCCAGGCCCCCCCCCCCCGTGTACGCCAGTGCTTATGATACTTCTTCCAATGCCATGATTTCCCGATATTTCCCGAAATTGTTCTCTTTCCAGAAAATTTCTCGATCAGCACCAAAATTTGTCGAATTTCGGGCGATTTTGGGAAGAGTGGAAACACTATACACCCCTGCAACCTTTGAAACTACTCAGTCTCATGGAGACAGTTCATTCGTGCATGTTTTAAGCTATAATTCAAACTGGTGGGGTGTAGGGATGAATGAACACCTCAATTTGGACACTTTTTGGTCTGAAAATGAAGATTTTTAGGCACTTTTTGCCATGTTTCTCCTAATAGAGGACAAAATGGCTGAATTTCTTTTGGCGGCCAAGGGCGGGGGGTCCGGCTCCTGGACCCCCTAAATCCGCTCCTGCTTACAAGTTGCATCTAAATATTCCTTAATTTTAGTGTTCATGCTTTAGAAACAAGCTCAGATTTCAAGAAGAAAAGTTAGATTTAATTTAACGGGAAAAGAGTTCATGAAGATCATGTTACAGCTTGTTTCTCATTGAGTTGTGAAATTCACGTATAGAGTACCGTAACTCCTTGGATTACCTTGAATATGCAATACCAATGTTATAACATATCAAAAAAGATACTTGAAGTGAAATAAGATGACATTTGTGAGATCTAGCTGTTGTGATGGTTCAAGTCTCAAAATAAGTTTGTGGCGACTGCCTAAGACCTTAAATCTTAACCAGCTCATTATCAGTAATCATAGGCTATTTCATCTTTAGCTAACGTATATGCTGGTGTATTCAAGCGATGTGTCTTGTAGGAGAAATATGGTTCTTTGCCAGGAGGAAAAACCCGCCTAAGAATGCATCCACGGTGGGGTCCGGAAAAAAATTGGAAGAAAAAGAACCTTGATACACGATTTCCCAGGTTTGGGGGCGTTAAATCATAATTTGGACAGTGCAATTTTCAGAATTTTAGTATTTTTTCTCATGTAGGCCAATTTTCATTTCCGTTTTGGAAATCTCAGGGGAAAGTTGCCCTGCCCCGGCAGGCTACGGCCCTGAAATACCCTTGTTAACCTCCCCCCCCCCCGATAGACATTTGAAATTGCTCTAAAAGTTACAAGTGTGAGAGACTACACCAACTGTAATAACAAATAAAATAAATCGTAATAAGAAATGAATGTGTTATAACAAATAAGTAGATTGTCATTGTCCCAAGTTTCCGAAGCTTGGGAGCTGCTTCACAAATTTCAGAAAAAGCTTAGATTGTTCTTGTCAGAGTTCAGTTCTTCTCAAATTCACTTTCCTTGGAACCTTATTTATATTTATACCTCACACCTGTGTCACAGCTTACTTGAACATTATTTCCGTGCAGGAATCTTGCTTCAAATCGAGGCCACTGAGACATTGAACCGGTGTGGCACTGTCTTAAGGTACCGTTTAACAAAAGTTGAGTCGAATAATTCATTTTCCAGATCCTATCATGCCCAGAAGTGACTAAGCATGAATAATTTATCCTCTCAGCAATGAAACATTATAGGGAGAAGAAGGACAATGAATAAAGTAGACCGGAGGAGATGAAAATAACCAGAAATGTTGATATTAAAAACAGAGGAGGACTAAAAGAAGAAAGAAAGGAAATGAGCAAGAAATGAGTGGATTATGGATTAATTAAATATAAATAACGAAGAAATGCAATCGGTAAAGACAATGTATTCAATTACCTTCAAAGTCCGATGACTAGTCATAGAAATGTACGGAATCGCAATGTTACCAATCACATACATTTTATGTTTTGCTCGATTCGCCCAGATAGTGGCGCTCTTCCAGAACTGAAGACGAACAGAGTAGTTTTAACTTCTTTTCGAGTTTCAGGTGAAACACCACTTATTCAAGGGGAATCGCGACAGAGGTTATTATTTTTACCCTAGAAAAGATTTTTGGGCACAGTATAGAGCATGTTGCTGTGTTCAGTTTATGATGTGTATGTGTTAGGAAAGGAATTTATCATGCAAAAGGAAAGATGATTGAGGTATTTCAGGTATTTTTTGCAGTATATCCTTCCGCGATGAAAAAAGGCATTTTGAAGGAAATAAAAAAGCAGGAACCACCACCCTGTTATACAAATTCTTGTGGCTCAAAATCTCAACTGTCATGGCACACAAATTCGAAATCACTGCGAAAGGCCTACTCGTGAGTTTTCATATAAGGGGTAGCTTGTGCCATTTGAAACTTCTACAAGGGTTCAGAGACCACGAAAAGGACCAAAAGTAGTGTGTATGTCGGGCAGGGGGGGGGGGGGTTAATAAGTGTTGTGCTACCCGAAGGCGAAAGGAATTTATGCAGTTATAGTGGCATGTGTATAGGTTTTATGTGTGTGTGTGTGTTTGTTTGTGTGTTGCAGGCTTAGCTTTTGACTAGATATTTCAGTTACAAGAGAAAATGGTGAATCAGTTTGGTAGTAACTTGAATAACGTTGTCACACTATTATATTTAAAACAAGACCTACTTGCTTAAGGTGGGGGTCAAAAATGTAAGAAATGTCAAAAATTTGCGGTTATTTTACCTTAGAATTTGTCCAAAATAATGCACCAGATTGCATCTATGTACCCTCAATTATCAAAAAGTTTTCCAAAGGACTAAGAAATGTCAAAAAATGTGCATTGGTTTACCTTAAAACTTTTCCAAAATGATGCACCAAATTGCATTTAAGGACCCTAAAATATCAAAAAATTTTCCAAAGGAGAGGGGGCCCCTCCCCCAGGACAGTAAGATGGCAATCCGAAACAAGGTTCAGCCCCCCAGTCTTGAACAGCTTCCCACGCCTATGGGTCAAATGGTAACAGACTTGTAAGCATAATATATCCCATGTACCGGTGTTCTTCAAATAATGCATGTCAAAGATTGTTCATTCTCATACCGCCCGGCCTGGGTGAATATAAAATACCTTGATATGTACTTTTTCTATTGTCGAAAAATCAGAACGAAATTCTGGTTTATCTAAGTCTTTCCTTATTTAGTTTACTTAAAATATTATCAAGTGGGGCTCGCAAAGAGGTATTGCATTTTGAGCTATTTATAGCAGGCACGATATCCACGCCAAACCTAGCAACTCTTATTCCTAGTACGTAAATGCATACTGACATCATGGCCCCTACTGTTTGGGGGTAATTCCATGAATATTAATGGTTAGGCAGATTTGGATGAAAGCACCCCAAATATGTAGATTCCGTTTTACTTCGGGAATAGATGTTCACCTTGCAGGAACAAATCCACTTCAACCCAAATTGCGAATAGTCGGTTATCGTACTTTTGTTGATATGTATAAGAGGACAAGTTCTAACTTAATTTTTGAAATTGGCATAATTGGCCATTCTGAATAGTCAATGATGTATGTTGATCACATACATGTTGAGAACTGTGGCACAGCAAAGTGCATGTCTGTACTGAGTAGTACCACATATTAAGATTGTAAAATGAAACTTTTGAACGGGAGGCTGCTTTAAATATTAACCCAAACACGTTTAGGAATAGGGTTGTACCGATATCGCAAGAAGCCGATATTACCGATACCAGTATTTCAGTACTCTATATCGGCCAATACCGTTCCGATACCGATATTTGGGGAATAAGCATTCTGCAACCAATCGTAGGCTACAGGGCACCACGATGAAGTTTCCTTTCATCTTGATGAGGTGAAACATCGGATCATGCATTAAAAATACGCAAATAGTGTACCATCTTCATGACATATGGGACGATAGATATCGGTAAGGTAATGTCGGCATTAAAGTAAAATTTTGCCGATACCGATACATGATGAAAACGGAGAATATCGGGCGATACCGAAGGTAAACACCGAAAATCGTTCCAACACTTTTTAGGAATAGGATATTTCTACTGTCAGTCGGTGACGGCGTTCATATAAATTCAAACAACAGTGTAACTCTGATTGGTCAATGATGATTTGTGCAGTTCAGTAATGTAGCCAAATGAATAGCAAACAGCTCGCACACAGTAGTGTGTGGATATTGTCTTAAGCAATTTAAATCATTAAATGCTATTATAGCTTCGTACGGAAGGTGACCACATGAGTATTCTTTCAAAATTGAGGAGGAGGTAAGGGTTCAATTAGAAGGGAGACTTTACTGTCAGGAGCTAAATTGTGTAGTAAGCTAGTGTTGGCAATTAAGCATTGTAGGGAGAGGGGTGCTGAGACAGTCTTTGAGAGTGTACGCGAGGCTAAAAATTTCACATTATTTGGATAATTTGAACCATTTGGTGCAAAGTATAAATCTTTTAAACTTGGTGTGAGGATAGCCATTGCTTAAAGGGCAAATCTCGTCATCCCAGACAGTTCCAATTAAAAAATTTTCCCAACTATGCTCCTTGTAGCTCCTCCCATAACTGTACAAAGCTCCTCCTTGTGGAGACACAAACCTGTTTTATTGCCTAAGGTCATGTCCTGGTGACTTGTGAGCGTACATGGATATAATGTGTAATCAAAACACTCTCTCTGCATTGTGTGGAATGTAAGCTACTCTGCATCTTTTGAACTTTCAAAACCTTGATGTCAATCAAAGAGCAGTCACCAACTGAGAATTTTGATATCCCCACACTAAAAATATACTTTGGAGATGACTATATGTCTTTAAGTGCAAATTGTGTTGTGCTTGTTATGTCCTATGAAATATTCGTGAAGAACAGCACTAGATGAGACATTTGTAAACCTATGTAAAATGCAGGTGACACATGATAGGCTATTCAGTACATGCCCTAAACATGACATTTATTGAATTGAAAGCACATCTCATGACCATTTAAGAGCAGCAAGATTTTATGTGAAAATGTTA
>WURT03011096.1:0-16386 GCA_009936505.3 Holothuria glaberrima | reverse complement strand
ATATATATATTTGGTATTTCCGATGAAGTCGAAGAAGACTGTCGGATCGCAATCGGGACCGACCGTCAGGTCGAGAACAAAATTTTGACACACACGTAACTGGCCCGTCTGCCACGCGAGTGGCTTTCACTGTCGCGTAGCAGTCGGGTCGGTGCAGTATGCTCTGTTTTTCCACTTACCGGTATTAAAATCATGAAGTCGCGATCGGGAGCGTTCGAGTTTGCTGTAAACTTGAAAGTGCGTACTTTTTTTATTATTCATTATATACCAAAAGGTCTTTAAAATTCTACTTTCGGCGCGCTTCGCTCGCATTTTTGAACGTGCCTTGTGTTATTGCGAAACCTCGTGCAACCTTTGCAATAGTTTCTAACCCTTAAACCTGCTGCGTCATAAAGAAGTCGAATGGCAGTTAGTTGATCATGGCTATTATGAACCTAAAGGGCAAGCTGCAATTTTTTAGAGTTTTTTTAGGGCGTGTTCAGAGTTATTTGTACATATATAATTGCTAAGTAAAATGAAGGAAAACAACCAAAATGTCCGTAAAAGTGTCATTTTCTGCGCGGTTGTTATTTT
The DNA here is from genome assembly GCA_009936505.3 of Holothuria glaberrima. Lineage (NCBI taxonomy): Eukaryota > Metazoa > Echinodermata > Holothuroidea > Aspidochirotida > Holothuriidae > Holothuria > Holothuria glaberrima. The sequence goes on along the minus strand of WURT03011096.1, from coordinate 15,813 downwards.
CTTCTCTTATTGTCCTTTCATTACTGCACATCGAACAAAGTATAATTATTTCGGAACCACACAGAAACTATATCACCCTCCCCACCTTCAATCTCGATGCATCTTTAGCCCGGGCCACACCGTCACGACTACCCTGCACACGACACGCGTCTGCTGTAGTCGTGGTGATGTGAACATAAAAAGAAATAGACCGGCGATTACTCCAAATTACGCTATTTTGAAAGATGGAGACAGACTGAGATTCCCTGGTCTGTTTAGTGCTTGTTACAGACAACTCTTCATTCTGGTTCTGACGATTGTGTAAATGATCCAAAGCTTCCGAGGAATTCGCCCCCTGATTTCCTACAGAGAGACACTACCGGTACCGAAATGGGCCCTAAGGAGGCCAACCGTGTCCCACGTTGAAGAGAATCTTATGCTCCACCCATAAGAGAACTATCTCGGAGATACAACTCCCATGTCGAAGTCGACCTTATAGTTGTAGTAGACAAATGAAAACGGTTACGCCAAAGTAAATAGACATTGCCAAGCGTTAAAATGCGTTTCCCGATAGGCTTCTTTCCCTCCTCTCCCTTTTTCCCTCCCCTTATCCTTCCCCCCCCCTTTTTTTTTGCTTCTTTTTGTTTCTCTTGTCCTCCCGTTTTATTTAACACTGTCATTGGTTATGAGCAGTAGCGTATTTATTTGGGAGAAGGGCACTTGGCGATTCCCCCTCACTGATGCCGATTTTTCTTTAGCACTTAAAATAAGTAAATTTTACTTCAGGTAGCAAATGTAGCACCAGGTTGCATGTAAGGACACCTAATTTCAAACCCCCTACACTTAGATCCCTCCCTCAGGCCGCCGACCACGGAACAAACTACGTACCCCCTCCCCGGTCCGGTGAGAGAAATTAATTAAAAAGGGTAGGCGGTGGCATTTTCTGATACTACGTAGGCAGTGCCGTGTTTCAAAATTATTTTAAATAATTTCTTCGTTCTTAACGGTCAATTGTCATATAATTAGACAAGTAGCATCTCTGTGCTCTTGGATGAGATTAAAGACCGCAGATACCTTGTAGTACTGCTCTGTTAGGTTTCTCAGCCTTTAACTAGACATGTTTCTGCTCTTGGGTTTAGATGTTGAGCTTCATCAGTCGGAATTTTCAGTTTGTCCTGGTCTTTATTCGAAAACAAGAATTTTTTTCAAAATTATGCTCTTTTAGAGCGCCTCGATAAGAGCATCCGTCGAGATAACATTCTTCTTCGTCCTTGTGATTCATTTCCAATTCGCCGTCACTTCTCAGTCTAGAATTAACTAGATAATCTTTTAAGTTGGGCGCCCTCTCATAGGCTAGGAACGGTGGCTTCGGAAAGATTTGACACAGATTCGGGTCTTCCGGTATCAATTGCCAGTGTCTTAGCAGGCTTTCTTTTAGCTCTTTGGTTTTCAGATGGGGTGTACATTTTAGTTTGAAAACTAGTGGAGTTTTATTTTCACTTGGTTTGGGCAAAAGAAGATTTGATCTTTAATTCATTATGATCAATGTCTGGAGTGATCAAATTCTTGGCCCGTGTTGTTACATGCAATGAGTTTTTCTTTGAAAGCGTCCCTCTTGGAGAACAAATCGTTCTCATTGTTTGACAAACTCACATATCTTAAAACCTTCCCTTTTATAAAGCCTTTAAAGGTTGAGAGTGGGTGGAAAGACAGTCCTGTCAAGATATTGATAGGTTTCTGTAGGCCTTGTATAGACTTTGGTGTCTAGCCGCCCGTGGGATTCAAAGTTCTTGCCTTTGAAAATAGTGAGGTCTAGATATGTGGCTGACTCGTGAGACGCTTCTGTCGTGAATTTAATCGTCTCGTGAATTTTATTCATATTTTCCACTAGTGAACAAAGTTCCGAAATGTTGCCTTTGTAGAGCAACAAAATGTCTTCTCGATAACGAAACCAGCGATTGATTCTAGGATCAGTCGGTGTAATGCTTTTTTCAATTTCATACATGAAAATATCATATATTTCTGGCGAGGCTTGACTGCCCATTGCACAACCGATTTTTTGTAGATGAATTTTTTCCCCGTTAAACTCAAAACAATTTCTTTCCAAAATGAGTTTAAGGAGGTTGCGTAGTGAGGCAGTTGAGATTTTTTGTATCTCGTATAGTCTCTGGCTTGCGTTCTCGTATGCTTCGCAGACAACATTTATTGACTCCTTTTGGGGAGTATTAGTATACATAGAGACCACGTCCAGTGTTGCTAGAAGTATATTTTCGGGTAGCTGAGTAGCTTCCAGAAGACTGATGATGTGATTTGTGTCTTTCACATAAGTCTCTTGTCTTTTCATGATTGGAAGCAAAAATAATGTACAAATTCTGAAATTTGTTCGGTCGGTGATCCATTGCCGCTTTATATCTGTTGTCCGAATTTGGTGATTATTCCGGTTTAAATAATTGAAGGTGGTTTCTTCGATTTCCTTCTTGAGCCACATACTTTTAAGCTGTGCTACAACTAACTGTTTCGTTTCTTTTGTCATGTCCTGGTCTGGATTATCGTAATGCACCGAATTCAACTGTCAGTTGCTTTCGTGTACATAATCGGAGAGGTTAATCACGGCGATTTCTCTTCCCTTGTCAAAGGGTTTTAAGACCACGGAGCAGTCATTTATAAGGGACTGTAAGGCATTTTTTTTTTTGCCTTAGAGGTATTGCTTGATACATTGTGTATAGACATTTTAGCCAGTTCCACCTTTGTGGCTTCGGGATAATCTTCCAAGATTTTGATATAAGTGACAGCATGAAAACAACTGGATTTCAGACGGAACTGTTATAGCTTTCTTGCGTGTTTCCGTGCCGAGTATATCGTATCCTCATTATTCTAAGTAGACCCGTTAGGGCTCTGAGGATTGATATTCTGGTTGGTTTAGTAGGGGTAGCTATAAACTTTAAACCCCTACCAAGAGCTATTTTCTCTATGTCCGACAGAGATCTGTCGGAGAGGTTTTTGATGAAGTGCTCGGTTTGTTCTGCCTTTAGACTAATTTGAGCAGTTTTCATTTGGCCTTGAATGACTGTACACTTCCTTTGAAATTTTTGTGATTTTGCACAAAGTTCCTCCCTTTTTAAGGTTTGGGAAAATTTCCTCCTTTTCGTGGAAGAAGAAATTCTTGATTTAGTGTCTTGTTCTTTCATTTTAAACCTCTTGAGGCGAATGATGCTTTAAGCAAGTCGAACAGGATGGTTGTAGAAACTTCTACCTAAGTAATATGTTACTGATTTTGCCTTTTTTAAGAGCGCTGTCTGAAGAGTATTACTCTTAGGGAGTTCTTGAGGATTCATCTCTTTGAAAGGCTAGCTCAGAATTGAGAGGTAACAGCATAGTAAGGCTCTTATAAGGCCTTTGCGGCCAGAGTGAAAACGATACTCCCGCGTGAACCAGTCGGAGAAAGGCAAAGGGTGCATCCGGTGCGTGTTGACACTTTGTTCTGATTTTTAATTTTCAAATTTTGAATTTTGAAGGTCGGAGGAAGGCGACCAATCAGAACGGAGTAGTGCTACACGGGGCGAAAGCTACGTTTAAGAGCCTAATCAGGAATTAGTGTACAAGGAACTGGGGGGGGGGGGGGTTGGCAAAGTAACTGTACCCTTGTGGTGTAACAGAGACGACTTAGGCGGGGAGGCACTGTTTGTGAGTTGCTGAGGGAGTACCTATAAGCCGCTAAGTTGTATCACCTTTTACTCTTTTGGAAGAGAGTAAAACCCTGTATCCAAAGGCCAAAGGTAACAATTAGGTCAAGTATCTTTGTACTATTGGATGTAGAAATAGACCGCAGTACATGTTCTGTGTATCGCTCAATTAGGTTTTTCAAAGATCCTAACATGAAGGTGACTTCTAAGAGCCCCGGTCTTTACGTGATTAAAGAATCCTCATTCTCGTTATTTAATGATCGAGATGCGTTTTTTATAGAAGACTCGACAGACAAATAGAAGCGGACAAAAACGATAAAAGCAGTGGAGGACCTTTTGAGGCTGAGGATCAAAAACAGCAGGGTTAGCTTTGAGCCCTGTTGGGAGAAATGTCTAACCGAAAATGTCGTGAAGCGGCCTGAAGATAGCGCTGTTGCTATAAAGGAATAAGTTTGACTTGACGTATTTTGATCTAGCAAGCTTGTTCCTAATTGGTAGGCTTTGCGCCTCTGCTTTTAATAATTCCTTCTGTGAATTTTTTGGGGTTTAACTTTTGATGAGGAAAGTATCATCCCAAAACTGGGGCTTTCTGATGTGTGATTGTGATCAGAGGTCGGAAGGGCTTCATTCTTTTGAAATATTGACTAGCCGTTAAGTTGTACGAAACTGAGCCTCTTGGGGCACGTAAAATGGGACCCTTTAAGGGACATCAATACATTAAAATAAATCCATGTTAAGGAGAGAGAATGTATTCTTTTAGAAAAAGTCAATAGGACAACCATGTGTAAGTCCGGATAGTAACTTTCACGCAATCGTGTAAGTTCGGCCTTAATATACACATGCCGAACATCCTTTAAAAAGTTTCTCAATTAGGTCATTTGATCAATTAGAAAATTCTGGAAAAACTTCTTAAATATCGGAGTTGTGGAACTTTATCATGAAGAAATGATCATCTCTTATGGTTTTGCCTGTGGGCGTTCCTTTCAGGAAAGTTGTGACAAAATTGGCTGATATAAATATCTTCCACAGAAGTGCGTGTCAGAGTTACTTGCATATCCAACAGCCGTAAGGGATTGGGTTAGTAGCAGGACATACCTTACTAGAATGATAGGGTTTGAAAACTGCTTTTTAGTGCAATTCGTGCAGAATGTATCAAAAAAATTTCAATGCATTTTGTTACCTTTCATAAATTTTAATTTGTTTCAATAGTAAGGATTCAGAAACACTCTTATTACCCATCTGGCAATACTGATTTGCTGGGAGGAGGTGGGTGAGGTGTTAGGGTTCAGTTATAAGTAACATTTTAGGCAGTAGCTTTGGTCTTCGCATTAAAAACAAGTCCACAACAAATCTGATTTTAAGTGTTAATGATGAACTTAATGTAAGTTTTCTGACAAAAAATTACGTTCTATTTGTATTTTCAGTTCTTGTTATCACATTTTCTACCAAACGTAAAGAGTAACCAAACTGGTGTGTGTGTCTCGGGCTCACACTAATGAGTAATTGATGGTCGTTATTTTTTAGGCCACCGTTTTGATCTTGGGTTCCTCTTTAGTTTGCTCGTTAGCCCCAGTGGTATATAAAGTATACAAAGTTGAAATGTCTGTACATCAGACATTTAAGATGACTGTACATCAGACGTTTAAGATTCATAACTTTCGTTATTCATACATTTTCGGTAGGGGGTGAAACGTGATTACCAGAGTTTGTTGGTGTCAGTGGATGGTCCAGTATTAATAGAAGATACTGCTATTTTTGCCATGTCTATATCGATACAATATAAATACAATATATCCAGTTTAAGTGCTTTTGAAACCCAAAATTTGACACCTGTAGTATTTTGAACAGTCATTAAAGCAGATTTGGTAAAGAGAGGATATGGTAGACTGAAATAAACAGACCATGCTGAGTAAAAGTCCTATAGGCTGAAGAGTCTAAACAATGGCTGTATGCTATCACCATGAACGAGGATGTATCCCCTGTTTTATGCATGTGCCCGGTGACAACCAAAAAAGGAGGCTAAGGTTTGAAACAAACTTCCACTTTTCCATACATTTCAAAAAAAATATGTAAGAAGTAAGTATGAAATATTTCTGCCCTAGAAAGGTACAACATGCATGCGAAATATTCACTCTGAGTGGTAGGTTAAGTATGATTAATGAGCATGAGCAAAAAATTTTAACCGAGTTGAGAGAATGTTTCAACCAGGAGTGGGGAATCTACTTCCCGAGAGACCATGTGGTCCGGCCCGCGAGGCAATTCATGAAAGCAATTTCGGTACCACTTAAAATTCAGTTTATCTACCATTTGCACAGGCTAAATACGCTGCGTGATGCCGTTCCTGTTGTAGTACTAAACCTCACATGTCACACAATGCAGCAATGCAGCATGCATTGTGAAGCATGCCTTTTTTCTACCTACTATCGGAAACTATGCGGAATTTATTTTTGTTCGCAACGTATCAGTCTCGATGGATTCCATAGGTATTCCATAACAAATTGTTTTGGAACGACAAAATATTTAAGTTTGGAGCTAATTTTATACAAAACAGATCCAGCCGCTTTGCCAGATTTCCCTGCCTCTTACTCCTCCAATATGAAGTAACGAATGACTGTTATTGTTGTATTTATTTTTAACAATTATTTGACTGAGATGGTCTCTGGAGAGCTTTTTAAAGCTACATGGGGCATCACTGTAATATACAATAATAACCACACTCCTACTGTTCTATATGGAGCAGACCATTGGTATTGGGGTCGTCCGAACCTCCCTGAGTACGGACTTACTTTTGCAACCCTTCCCCCCCCCAAAAAAAAAAATTGTTGGAGCCGCCCATGATATTGAGCATTGTGCCCTGTTGTAGGCCAGAAACTAAGGCCCCTCTTCAAAGACAGCTTCTTTTACAGGCAAGAAATGGAGCTTCTCCACCGGTCAAACAACTTTTGCGTACTATCTAACTTGCTTATAATCACACAAATCCCTGCATACGCACACTTTAATTTGCATCTTTGCAAGGGAACAATAACTTGGCTACCTATCAAAATGGTAACAGGTATTATCGACAATGGTTAGCGGTATCTTATACCCTAGACTAGTGGTTCCCACAGATTATGGCCTTCTGGGGACGTTCTAGCAACTCAGGGGTGATGGGTGCTATGGGAGCAGGTGGGGCCTTTTTTCAAAAATGAGATAATAAATTCAAAAACGTTTCCTCTAGCTGAGCTCTCAAATTAGCATGAAAGGAGATGAAATGAAGCCAACACATCGAATAAGTCTGCTATCCCCATTTCGGGGGCACTACAAAGTCTGTGAATTATTTTACTGACAGATGCCAGGAAATTTAATTTAACAGTGTTTAATTTAGGACCCTCATATTCCCATCGGTAACAACGAAAACTGTAACCGAAGAGGCCATGGTTGAAAATGATCTCGCGACTTTTTCCTCGAATGTAGCTTTTTTCGTACTGTTCACAGACATGACATACTGACAGAAGTGACAATTGCAGATACCTTCAACATGATAGATAGCTTTTGCAAAGCAATATGACAGTATGAAGGAAAATTTTGAAGTGTTCTAAAAATGCAGTTTTTCGGTGGGCACATTTCGTCTTCACATTATTACGACCTGTAGAACAGCTTGAGAGATGCAAGTCTTCCAAAGCCCCATGAGACCAAATAACATCCTTCTTTCCCCCATTCATAAGAACCCCCGGCCCCAAGCATCAAAGCGAACTTCCTTCTTAACTACTGAGATACAAAAATGATTTAAGCTTGATTTTTATTATCTTCTAGTGAGCATTTAAGGTTATTAGGAAATAAGGAGATAGTCAAAGTTTGACTAACAATACTTCATTCTCGAGTTAGCAATTTCATTAATACCCGAGAGCTTACGCTTACGGGGACTTTTTCGTCAGGTCCCTCACTAGGACGTTACCCCTGGGCCCCTTTAAAGACCGGAGGACTCTCCACACTTTCGTGAAGTCCTAGAGTCCAGTTCCAAAAATGCTTCTCCGACCATGAACCACAATAAAGCATTAACATTTGTGTTAATCGCGGTTTAAATATTCGCCATTACGAGATGGCGACAGCCTTGAGTGGCAAAACTTCGTTGCTACCCTCTGTAGGACCCACACGACCAACCGACTTAAGTAGTGTAAGTCATCCCTTTCTTTCAGGGTGTGTTTAAATTTGTCTTTTTATGCATAGCACCTCTATATTTGGAAAAGGGCGATTGCCCAAGCCAATTCGGTGAAAAGGGGCGGTGAACTAAAAAAGCTTGGGAATCACTGCCCTAAACCAGTGATTGTCGAACGCGGCACCTAGCATATGGCATCCAGCCCATGCCGGTGAGGCCGTGGCATATATTTTACATAAAAGAAAATTTATCTTTGACACAAAAGTATCAACCTTCGAAAAAAGTCAAATAACTCATGCTTAAATGTATTTTTAATTGTGTATTTTGAAGTAACCGTCATCATTCATTCCCATTTTACTCCTCTGATGTGTTGCTAGGTTGATGCTTATGTCGATTGCAGAATCCTAACATTTTCAGCGGCCAAATAAATAGTCCTAGATTTGTAGGTAAGGCTGGACATTTTTTTTCGTGTAACGACTTGTTGACAATCGTGTTTGTAGACGTGTCAAATGTTTATGCAGTGGCCCATTGTAAAGTACTCTCATTTGTAGCACTAATGTTTGTAGTCCAGTTATATTCCGGAAACTGAATTGCTGCGTAGAGTGATTGTTTATTTCAAAAACGTGTCCCATAAAATGTGCGTTGATGAATTACCGATACTAAAATAAACATCTCTGCAAGTTGTCTTTCAGTTCTATGATGCAGAATCCAAAACAAATATAATCAGCACTTAACAATGCCTTCGCGAAGTTTTCCTGCGCTTGCTCCTTCTACATCTCTGTTAAATGAATAGAATAATTCAATCAACTTTTAAACTTTTTTCTTCTGTTTAAAATGCACCGCTTCTCTGCCTGACCAGGTTTGAGAGTAAATCATTTAGTTTTCTCTGATACCGGCTACCAATTCATCATAAATGCTGAACTGTGGTGATTTCATCAGTTTCAGTTTTCTGCAACTGACTTACTTTGGGATATCAAATACCTGTCCCCAACCGCCATCTTACGAATGGTAAACATTAAAATGATATCGGCAACCCCTACATGCTACACGCAGAAATGTAGAGACTAATTTGTGTTTTAGAGTGCAATTTGCTGCGAACTAGGGCGTGTGGAAAACCAAATTTACTGACCTCAGCCCAAACCATAGTAGGGCTGAAGTAACGTTGGTCTTGTAATACGCTGTGAAAGTGCACATTGCCCTCTAAAAGAATCAAACCTTTGCCATTGTTTGGCGTCAATACAGCTTCTAAACCTCTTAAGTAAGGTTTTGGCTCTCACAAATGAGCATTCTCTTTCTTAGCCAGAGATCGTCCTCTGCTGCCCTAGATCTCATCGTTGCCTTTGCATTTGGCTCTTGCTCTCAAAAAGTTTGAGAATCACTGCCCATATACACACTGAATATTTATGAGCCCGCTTACACTTTCGATTTTTTTTTAAATTTGGCAATATTAAAGTGACTTATACAGTGATCTACCTATAACAAAATTTAGTTTTAAAAATTGGGAAGATTAAGCAAATTTAAGGCTACCGGCTGTCTAATTTGAGTATGTTTCTGTACGTTATACAGTTTAGTATTAGAATGAGAAACAATTTTTGTGAGTTAACTACAGTATTGGGAGATATGGAGCCATCTTAACTTAAATGTAGATATTAGAACATTGACAGTTTGAAAATAAGCGTTCAATCATGAATGATGCATCTTGTACCATACAGAAATAAGAAACATTTAACGAATTTCGTACCTTGTTAAATGTAAGAAGTATATTGAACATTTTCTGTGTTGTAACTTAGTAGAAAGTTCATAATGTACAGGGAATGTAACAGATGCAAGTTTACTGAAGTGCAAATAACAAAGAACAAATGTGAGCACAACGTTGTTTCCCTTTTTCTTGTAATATTTTTTTATGTAGATAAAGTTGTATCGAGTGAAGTCTGAGTTGGTTAACATCGGGAGATGTCCACTAAACCTAGGGAATGTTCTAGTGGAAACTCCCTGCTAGACCAAAGATTCAGTAAACCGAATGTTCGCTCGACCTTGAGTAAGGATTATAGTTAAAATAAGGATAAAGTTAAAAGTTAAGATTTTTTGTCTAGCTAACCTTCTAGTGAACCCGCCCTTTCAAACACTTTGCTTAAAGGTCATAAGCAGTCACCCCTAATTTATTTTGAAACAATAGCTATATGTCACAAATTTCTTGTTATTTCTCTTCCAAGTACCTTTCATGATATTTTATGACATAAATATTGCATATTCAACGTAAACCAAATAGTTGCTTCTCGTACGTTTCACAATTTAGTGAGAAAAATACTGTCACATGATTCCCAAGAGCCATTCAGGAAATAGGATAGTCTACTATGCAATTCTTTATTGGGTGACTGCAGCCCCCCCCCCCTTAATGGAAAGTCTTGCGTTATATCATTATGCCAGTACTGCCTTTAACGGAAAACTGTTTTAATTGTCATTTAAACTTGAAAGTTAAGAGCACTCGAGGATTTAAATTCATGTGCAGTATTAATAAAAAAAAAACAGAGTAATATACTCATGTTTCTAATTTTACATGGCATATCTAAAGCAAATACAATATATACTATAAAGAAGAGTAAAACTCTCTCAGTTATAATAAATACTAAAACGAGATTTATCTTTCGGAAGATTACACCTTTCATCAATTTGTTACAAAGCGTTACCTCCAACAGGCAATTTTGGGGTTAAACCATCGTAATCACCAAACGAGCAACTCTGGTATGGATTTTGGGAGGGCCGATTACCTCTGCTGGATTGCCTTGTTTTACAAAGTACAGCTCGAATGTCACAATCGAATGCCGTAGCAAAAATCATTGTTGTCCTTTCGGATAAATGTGTTTTCTTCCCCAACAAACAAGGTTTGCTTGAAACAATGTTTATCTCTACCGGTGGATACACGTTATCAACATAGCAGTTCAAGCTGTGACGAGACAGATTACCAGAGAGAGTGTGACGAGCTACGCAACGAGGAGCTGCATTGGGTAGGGTGGACCAGGAAACTGTTACAGCTTCTTGGATAGACAATTGAAACCTATGATGAAAAAATGTGGTTGGTATGAACACACTGCGAGATGATGAATAGCAGTATGGATCAATAAAAGTTAGGTTGTATTCCCCAACGTCACTGTCTTTTATTTCCAGAATTGTCAAATTAAGTGAAATGTTGTTAGAAGATCCGTCTCTACTAGTGTTGGAATTAAAACAGAAAAAGTAACGATCGTTTACGATATATTGACGGTTTAATTCGAAGATTTTGCTCATGTTGCTGGTTTGCTTGGATGTAGAAGATTCGGATGAAATAAACGATAAATGTACTTCAACCACATCGGTATAGCCGAAGCAATATGGCAATGCCGATTTTAGCTCAGGGAAACTAAAATCACATCCTTCGGAGATCGAACAGCTGGAGACTGTTTGACTTAATCTGTTACAAGACTCAGTGGGACATCCATATGCTTCATTGGGTAGCACAAACACAAGTACAGCAACACAGGCAATTTTTAAGAGCTCCATCCTCAGATGTTCATGCAGCTTTTGAAATTTAAACAAGGGAGTACATTCTTTTATTTTATTGAAACAATGATCTACCTAAGCCTGATCATAAGGAAATAGGCATAGGTTATAGAGCACATCTTACTGCAAGCCCAATAGGCACTCAGAGTGAAGATATTGTCAGCTTTAGTTTCCTTTTTTGTCGCTTGTGGGCATTGAAAATCACTTTCGCAAACTCTCAAACAATGTAATTAATAAATCTCAAAATGCTTATTATGCGGCGTGTCACCTGAGTTTTTAATTGTTAAAATAAATTGCCAAGTGCATTATTGATGGGGTAATAATAGCTTCCACTTTCAATTCCCATACGTTGCCTTTTTAATTATTGAGTTAATTTCTTACCATCTGGATCAAAATAAAGTCTCGAGAGTTCATGTTTTGCAGGCTTGTGAAACTACTGAACTGTTCTACAGAGCTACAGAGCAGTACATGCGTTGAAAATTACAGTGATGGTTTATTCTAACGTTTAGGATGAGGAAAATGAGCAAATGAGCATTCCAGTTTTGTGCCCTTGTGAAACTGACTTAACTGTTACATAGAAAAATGCAGGCGTTGAGGATAATACTTTTTAAAAATTCCAAGTATATAACGGGGGAAGGAATATAAAGAACAAGCTTTAAAGGTTTTGTCTCCTAAATCCCTATGGGGAAATAAATGATATTGTTACGTAATTTTACAAAGAGCATTATATTAAACATCAGAGCCTTTGGGGTACAGATTCATGTTAACTTAAAGAAACCTTCTCAGAAAAAGTTTTATTATTAAGTTTAAAAAGTTTAATTATCTTTTTATTTATTAAGTTAATTTCTTACCATCTGGATCAAAATAAAGTCTCGAGAGTTCATGTTTTGCAGGCTTGTGAAACTACTGAACCGTTCTACCGAACAGTATATGCGTTGAAAATGCGTTGAAAATGCGTTGATGGGTAAACATGCGTGATGGGTAAACATGGACCTAAATTTGACAGTCAAAGTACTTTTTGAGAATGCTGGCCCCTGATGGATCAATTAGACATGTTTTAATTCAGTTTGGAGTTATAGGGTATTTGGAGAGCGAATTTCCAATCAACAGTCACAGAAGGAGCATGTCGATTCAAACGATAATGAGTGATTATACTGATGTGTTTATACTAAGCTGAGAATCTCAACAAATATTGAACGAACAACGTTTGACTTTTCGCTTACGCTAAGATTGCATTAACTGCCACAAGAAGATACATCTTGAAAACATCCAAAATAGTGAACCCAGTAATAGAGTATGTGGGCTATAACAGGAGTTAAAGAGTCGAGATTTACGAATGACATACAGGGAGGTAGCCTGCGGGGAGCAACTGCCCCCTCCCCCCTCAATTTCCGAATCGTAAATGAAAGTTGGCCCACTTGAGAAAAAATACTAAAACGCTGAAAATTTCACCGTCCAAATTATAATTTCAAGGCCCTAAAAACTTCGGAAATCACATATGAGGGTTTCTTTTTCCAAAAATTTTCCCGGGAGGTCCTACCCCCTCCCTCCGTGGACGATTCCGATACCAGTTTCCCTTCTTCTTTACGAATGAAACATCTTCCTCTTAAAAGAGGAACCACTAAAATACACCAGCATATACACTGGCTATTGATTAAAAGCCGATAACTCCCTTTAAATATTAGTTACACTCAATAAGTTGGTGAAGAAACTTTTAACTGAAAGGACATAAACAGTCAACGTAAACTTATTTTGAAACAAAACCTTTATGTCACAGAATTCTCTTATTTCACTTCAGGTATCTATTCGTGATATGTTAGAACATAGATATTGCACATTCAATGTGAACCAAGAAGTCAGTTTGTACGTAAATTTCACAACTCATTGAAAACGAATTATAAAATGATTTCAAATTCATTCATGGAATAGGATACCCGGGTACATACACTCAAATTGGGGTGACTGTATTTTCTCTTTAAATGAACTTTTCTTGTTGAAATCTTAAATTGTTTCTATGAAGCATGAAATGTAAAACTAATGAAATTTTAGATGCAACTGTAAGGTGGAAAAAGTGTCATTTTCCCCCACCCCTTCCTCCGGGAGACATTCAAACGATCATTTTCTGGAAAGGTCTACGCTATGGCTACACTGCAACTCATGGTGGCTCCCCCAAGTGACGTACTAGAGTGCGGGGAAGCTCGCACGGATACCAGCCTAATAGGGGTGCCATGCCACAGTTGATTTCAAATTCAGTAAATATTTAAAATTTCAGATAATGTTTTTAAGCCAAAGCTTTACCAAAGATAACACCATTTCCGGATCTAAAAAGTTAGAACAAGAAAAGTTTCTCAAAGAGTAGAATTGTCGTCCCTCCCCTAAAGCAATAATCCATCAATTACACCCTACCAAAATAGAAAAAACGATAAATAATGAGGATTCCTAAACGTAAAGTCAATGCAACGCTCAACGAAGCTTTACCAAAGATAGCACCATTTTGCGTCCAAACCACTTCACAACAACAAAAATTTCTCAAAGAGTATTGGGTGTCATCCCCTTCTCATATATAACACCGCTTGACTTACGCCCACGCAAAAAATTAGAAGAATATCACTAAATGATGACAATTTGTAAAGATATAACTAGTTCAAAGCTTTGGAAAGTGCACAATTTTGCACATTATCCGGGTTTTATATGTACCCTCCCCTCAGCAACCCTCCCAAGGGTGGCACTCAAGCACAGGTGAAAAAAGGAAGGATGTCAAAAATCTGTGGGCCCTCCACTTGGAGCTCCGCTTAGATACTGTCATGAACTGGGTCCCCCCCCCCCGAGATTCCGCTCAGGGTAAACGGCTCTGACAGATTTGGCCATGAATTTCATGGGTTTTTTTTTTAAGTTGAATCACTGCAATTTATGAGTAACAATTTTTAAGAAGATTTACCTTGTTCGCCTTCCATTGGGCGACACGCCTGTTGCCTTAAAACTATCTTGTCATGTCACTATGTCATGGAAATGATGGTGCAATGTTTCATTTTGTTGGATCTTCATATACAGCAGTTTATGTAAAGAAAAGTACTTGACTGCAACATTTTGTCCACTCTATACAATAGTATCCAAGCTTCTGTGCCAAGGCCAATTGAATACACAAGTGCCAGCCCATCAGTAAAGCACAGTGTGTGATACAGGGCAGTCTCTTGGCTGCACGGACGGAGGGGGCCTGCAAGTGTGAATTCAGAAGGGTGCCTGCAAGTAGGAATTTAGGAGGAGGCCTGCCTACTTGGGATTTAGGGAACAACTTTAGTTCCACTTAGGACGAAATGAGGACGTAGCAAAGGCGGATGAACAATCAAATTGTCTTCCTTTTTTACCTTTCAGCAGCAAAATTGATAAGTAGTACTTTCAAGTTGTAAATCTGAACACGCTCAATGCCTAGTTTTGTTGAATGTTTCTCTTAGCAACCGTTTGTCGTTGTTTTGACGATCGATTCTTACACTATTTACCTGTTGGTCGGTCATCTTCTTGTTAACGTATACGTGAGTTAAATCCCCATGGAAGTAGCTTGCTATTAATTGTGCCTGGACTTAACTTTGACTGACCCAAATGACTTGCCAATTGTGACTTGACTTGGACTTCCAACCATTGACTTGCTACTATCTCTATAACTTTATCACGGTGGTTAGAAGCAAAACTTTAGGTCAATCTTAATGGTAAATTTCTCAGAGTAACTGGGCTAACCGCATTTTCTATAAGCTATTCTATAAACCCGAAGCGACAATTACTTTCACTTTAAGCATGGGATCACACTGAGTAAGCTACATTTAGTTGCATTAGCTTGTAAACACACTCACTGGTAACATTCCTGAAGATGGTAAAACCTTATTTAGAATCAACTAGCAATGGCCGGGTTCAGAACATTACTAGATTATTGATGTTTTTACGGTTGGCAATTGACTTAGTGAATCATGTAATTTGTAGTCGAATGATGTTATAAGTATGTTACGCCTCCCTCCTTTGTGGAAGGTAATGATAAAGTAATATATTAAAAAACCGAGGGCGCTCTATAACTTTAAGCCCTTCCTTGTAACTGAAACTATAAAGCTCCGGAACAACCATTGTAAAAACCACGAGAACAATTGATAAAGAGCCTAGTTCGGACTAGCCCGTTTGGTCGATTTGTTCATGTTTTAGCTAATTAAATGGTGAAGATGGTGGATAATCGTAGAGATTCTACAGGATTTTGTAATACTTATACTCACTTTGCTCTACAGGAAGTTATAATGAGATAATAAAGGTAGCATATAAGATGATACGTGCACTGGGCTCCCCAACAATAACACTAATTCAGATATTTTCAGGCGGAGATTGAGGGGGTCCACATGCCAAATCGTTTTGCGGTATCGGTCCTAGCCGGTGATCACCAGCTGGGACCGATACCGCAAAACCTAGATTTTCGTCTCTTGTGTAAACAAGGGAGCTGGAAGA
>WURT03011074.1:0-11344 GCA_009936505.3 Holothuria glaberrima | reverse complement strand
CTATAACTTCATTATTAAAACACTCTGTCCAATATCTGGAAATTGAATCTGTACAGGCTCTGTTGGGTAGACTAAAGGTAAAGATTTTCATGGTAGGCAAAGCGAATGACAGTGTAAGTGCATGTGTAACAACCGACCGTGTCATTGCATGTAAGATGTATAGTGCGAATGAGTATTACGAAAACCAACAAACGTATTTCGACGTATTTCTGTCATCGTCATCGTCATCGTTATAATCGTCGGTGTTATCACCATCATCATGCATGTAATATCACCATAGTTACCGACGGACATCATGGTCGATGATATTCGTCACCAGTCAAATGTGTCTCTCTACAATTTAAAGTAGGGGTGGGAAACCTTTTTTCTCTGACGGGCTGTTTTGAAGGTCATAATCCAATCGCATGTCCGCACACAGAGAGGGTACAATAAGCTTTTCCCCACAGGATGCAGGCCAAGGGGCCCCAAACAGGCCCTGGTGGGGCAGTAAGGGAAAAGTCTAGGCAAGAACTGGGGGGAAGCCCCGGAAGCTCTGGGATTTGTATTAATTTGTGGGCAGTAGAATGTTCATCCACCATTTTAAATCACAGAGTGTGCAAGGCTAAACAGGCCAGACGTATCACAATATGACCATGATTATCATTTTACACATGTGTGAAGTAATACTGAATGAGCGCAAATTAAAAGTGCGCGAAACGCGAAGAAAAAACTGAGTACTTTTTGACCAACTTTATATTTCCTCATTGACATAGTTACAAAATTGTCCACTTTCTGCCGTTTAATTCACTCTTCAGAGGGAGAGTTATTATGCCCCCACTGAGTTTCATACTCTAAACAGTGATTCCCAAATGGTGGGCCGCGACCCAGAAGTGGGTCGCGAGGTGAAAACTGATGGGTCCTGAGACCATGTAGGGGTCGTGGGGGTCGCGGAGCGTTGTAGTGGGTTGCAACGGTTTTATAGGTCAATATTCTATGTTCTGAATACGCGTTAAACTCACACAGGTAGGACACAATAGCGAAAGAACGTGTTTTACCTGCAGATTAGTGTCTTCAACTTAGTGTATCGAACATTTCAACTTTCTGAAATTATATTTGTTTGGTGACCAGCGATTTAGATTATCTCTATGAGAACTACATATCTGATTACAAGTATGTTTGATCGATCATTTGGCAAGTGTGAATAAAACAGATGTTTTCATGAGATTTTTAATTTTGTTTTTACTTGAACTTTATCTCAGATGGCGGTTGGGTCGCCAAAGAATAAAATCATGAAATTTGGGTCTTTTGAAAAAATCTAGCTGGAATCACTGCTCTAATAGATAGAACTACACATGCATAGTACGGTAATTCTGTACAATGTTATTAGCCTATATGCCACGCAAAGCTTCTGTTACCCACAGAAGCAAGGGCGTAGGAAGCGGGGGGCTGAGGGCTGACAGCACCCCTCAGCCCCCCCGCTTCCTACGTCGCGAAAGTGGGGCGGAAGTATGCTTCAGCCCCCACTTTTCAAAGACGAAAACCCCTTGTTTGTCTCTTCTGTAAAAAATATCAAAAAATTGCAGTAATTTACCTTAAAATGCGTCCAAAATGTTGCACCAAATTGCATCAAAGGTCCTTCAAATATCCAAACATTTTCCCCCAAAATGGTAAAAAATTTCCTATAAAAATGTCAAAAATATGCAGTAATTTACCTTAAAATGTGTCCAAAATGATACACCCAATTGTATCTAAGGTCCCTCAAATATCCAAAAATTTCCCAAAGAAATTGTCAAAACTTTTTACAAAAAAATGTCAAAATTTTGCAGTAATTTACATTTAAGGGTAATTTTCATCATCCCAAACAGTTCCAATTCTCCCATCTATGCAACTTGTAGCTCCTCCCATAACTAAGTAAAGCTCCTCCTTGTGCAGACACAAACCTATTTTATTGCTTAAGCTCATGTCCTGGTGAGCATAAAAGGCTATAATGTGCAAACTAAACACACTCTCTTTCTCTCTCTGCATTGTGTGGAATGTGAGCTTACTCTGTACCTTTTGAATTTTTAAACTTTGATGTCAAGCCTAGAGCAGTCACCTACTGAGAATTTTAATAGCACCACACTAAAAATATACATCGGGATGACTAATATTTGTCTTTAAAATCTGTCCATAATGATGCACCAAATTGCATCTAAGGTCTCTCAAATAACCAAAAATTTTCCAAAAAATTTGTTAAAATTTGTCTGTAAAAAATGTCAAAATTTTGCTGTAATTTACCTTAAAATTTTTCCAAAAAAGATGCACCAACTTCAATCTAGGGTCCCTCAAATATCAAAAATTTTTCCAAAGGGCATGGGGACACCCCTACCCTTATACCCCTCCCCCAGGTCGTCGATCCGAAACATGGTTCAGCCCCCTAGTCTCGAACAGCTTCCTACGCCTATGCACAGAAGTACAGGGATTACGTTGCAAAGCCTGGAAAGGGTCATTTCCGGTGACCTCGGTGATATTTTTAACTAACTTTTTCTGTTATTTCCGCGCCAACTGATGGTGGCGCTCCGCTTAGATAGTGCCACTGACTATACCCCCCCCCACACTTTCAAAGACGGATCGCCGCCCATGCTCGCGGGTCAGGTGAAATGGTCTCGCGAGCCGCATACGGCCCACGGCCGGAGGTTCCCCACCTCTGATTCAAAGCTACATTTTAAATCGATGACGAAAGAACGTATCGTATCTGAGAATAGCTAGAGTGCACAGTTTGTGCAGAGTGGGATAACCTTTAGTGGAGAGCAAAACAGAGGAAATGTTCCATTTAATATCGCTGAAAACTACCATACACCCTCACTGCATGCCTCTCGTAATGCATTTTTTTGTTTATAAACAGAACCAGTTCTTACCCACCACTAGGGGTGGGTCTAGGTGAGGAGGATGAGAAGCATTTCCGGAACAAGGCTCCGAATTCCGATTAGCACGCTTACGTTTTCCATAGTCAGGCTATCACAATTTGAACAAGGGGGCAATGTACGGGATTCTAAATTTCATCTTCCTCGTAATCTTTATACAGCTGGTTGCTATTAAAAGTTTTTCAACACGTTAAATAAGAGAATAATGGCAATAGACCATACAATAAGGTCGTCTGAGTTTTGACCTTGGACCTTTGACCAATGATGCAATCCATCACGCATGCGCAAGTTATGCTTAGGTACCACTCCCACTAGTGTGAGACTGGACATAAGTCTTTGGAGTTCGTGACACACTTTTTGCCCCCCCCCCCCACACACACACCCAGTCACACACTAGACACTTACACACAGCTTTACATTTCTGATATTATGTTTTTTGATGTTATGTTTCTTATGTTATTTGAAGTACAATATGTCATCTCTCAAATTATTACATGTAGGGAGTTCGAATCATGGCCGGGTCATACCAAAGACTTTAAAAATGGAACCTGCTGCCATTGTGCTTGGTGCTCAGCATAAGCAATGGAGTAGGGAAAACAAGCCACTGAGCCACAACTAGAGAAAAGGCCGTGGCCGGCTCGACTTAAACCAACAGGAGAGAAACTGAGCCGTAAAACCTCATCTAACTAACTACATGTAGGGAAAGGAGAAATAACACTGCCCTTGTAAGGACCCTTTCAGGTGTCCTAGAATTAGCGGCGCTCCCAGGGCCGGATTTACCTTTGGGCGCCCTAGGCACAAACTAATGTGGGGGCCACCTTCGACTATAATTCTCCACAAAACTACAGTGGCGCAAGTCACAAAAGGAGGGCAAAGGTTGCGGTCACTTTCACCCCCCTCCACACACACATACACACACACACGTTCGAAATGAACTCCATACAAAACGAAAATTAACACAGATGATCTTCACAAACTGCCCAAAAATACAATAATGTAATTTTGTTGGGCACCCTTGTTGTGGGAACCCCTGGGCATGTGCCCCGCTGGCCCATGCTTAAATCCGGCCCAGGGTGCCCCATTGTTTCAAGCAGTTGGCTGAGGTTATATAGTAACCCAAAATTAGATGATTTTTTTACCCAATCTGCGAAAAAATTGTAAGGAATCTGTTTTCTACGGATTTGGGTAGGTAAAGGTGTCTAGATTTACCACAAAAAAAAATGCAGCCGGTGTCGGCTGGGGAACTTCAAAATGGCGTCCAAAATTGCCGCCGCACGTGAATTTTTTTTCGTAGGATGAGTAGGGCAAGTTATAAAGTAATCATATACAACGTTGCTTGAGTGGATTGAGAAAATGATACTTGGATTGAACTAAGTTCAGGCTGAAGGTACCCCAACTTTCACTCGGAACTTCCCTTAGTTTCTTCACTACCCTAAACCTCACAAACGTTAGAAAATCTTTGTGTTCTGAAGTACCATTAAGTTACCACATTCAATCAAAGCAGTTTAAAGTTTCAGTGTCATTAGACTGAAGGCACTAGAGTTGCGATAAACTCAGTGCAGAAACACGTTGTGGCCACTATTCATACGGAACATGAACAGGTAAGCTTGATATGAAGCGAGGAAGGAAGACGTTATGAATAGTCATGAGCAAAAACTCCAATTACACGAATAATTCATAATATTCCCCTAGCTATCCTACCAAAAAAAAAAACTCGCCCGCCGCACTTGTAATTAAAAATATATTGAAATAATAAGAAAAATATTTGTGAAAAATATTTGTGAAAAATATTTTGAACTCACTGACTCTTAAAAAATGGCCATGGTTCATACCAAAAAAATTAAAATTATGTTTAAGAATATTTTTGTTGGAATTGATGTCAACCAAGATGGCGGAAAAGCAAAATGGCTGCTAAAGATAAATAACAATGTAGCATAAAAATAGATAATAGTAATCATTAAAATATATTTCGATTGAAGACCCCACATATCTTTATAGCAGATTGTACATAAAATTCAAAGCATAATTTCTGATAATTTGATCAGGACCCCATACTAACCAAGATGGCGGAAACAACAAAATGCCCGCCAATAGAACTATCATAATGTATAAAAATAATAAGAGAAATTATCGTTACAGATACTTTTGACACAGTTGCACTTAATATCTGGGCAGATTTTTTGACAAATAAACCAAACTTGTTTTTAAAATATTTCGTTTGAAATTCGGGTCGGTTAAGATGGCGGAAAAAGCAAAATGGCCGCCAATGCAATAATTATGTTAATATATCATAATAATGGGAAAAATAATCATTAAAAATACATATGACACAAATAAATCTAACATGTGTCCATTTTCTGTTGTAAATGTTTAACAACATTTTTCTGGACATTTCATTAAGGATCCGGGTCAACCAAGATGGCGGATGTAGCAAAATGGCCGCCAGTGATATAACTACAATATTTTATAATAATTAAGAAAATAGTCCTTACAAAATATTTGTAACACATTTTAACCTAAAGTCTGTCCATAATCTTTCTTCCAGGTCAACCAAGATGGCGGAAATTCCAAAACGGCTGACCATGTAATAATTAAAATATTGACAAAAATATTTATGAAAAATATGTTGGACACAAAGCCTCAAAGTATGGCAATGGTTCATTCAAAATGATCAGAACTTATTTTTTAGAACTTTTTTGTTGAAATTTAGGTCAACCAAGATGGCGGAAAAAACAACAAATATTTTTTATAGCTGTAATACTTATATGTGTGGTGGTTTTAGAATTTCCGCCATCTTGGTTGACCTGGAAACTATAAAACGTATCCAGAAAAATACTTTCTGAATATTTACTAAATATTATGGACAGTGTTTTGTTTAAATGTGTTACAAATATTTAGAAAGGATTATTTTCTTTATGATTATAAAATATTGTAGTTATATCACTGGCGGCCATTTTGCTTCTTCCGCCATCTTGATTGACCTAAATTCCCACAAAATGTTCTGGAAAATTCTTTGGAATATTTGGCACAAAATATGGCCAAATATAAAGAGTAACTGATCACGAATACATGTTTTAAGAGTTATTTTCCTTATTATTATAATATATTGAAATTTTAACAGTAGCGGCCATTTTGCTACATCCTCCATCTTGTTTGACCCAGATCCTAAATGAAATGTCCGGAAAAATACTTTTTGAATATTTACAACAGAAAATGGACATTGTAGGTTTACCTGTGTCATAAGTATTTTTAATGATTATTTCTCTTAAACACAAAGATTTTTTAACGTTTGTGAGGTTTAGGGTAGTGAAGAAACTAAGGGAAGTTCCGAGTGAAAGTTGGGGTACCTTCAGCCTGTACTTAGTTAAATCTAAATATCATTTTCTCAATCCACTCAAGCAACGTTATATATGATGAGGCCTACTTCATAACTTGCCCTACCCATCATACGAAAAAAAAAAATTCACTTGCTGCAGCAATTTTGGACGCCGTTTTGAAGTTCCCCAGCCGACACCGGCAGCATCTTTTTTTTTTGGTAAATCTAGACACCACCTAATCAAATCCGTAGAAAACAGATTCTTTACAATTTTTTCGCAGATGGATCTTAGTTTTGGGTTACTAATAACTCGAACCGATTGTAAACCACCCGAAGACAGTTTTAAGAAAACGTTATTCTTTGTTGCCTCTGGACAATTACTTCCATGGACGTAGGCTACTCTATCCAACGCCCTGCTGTCTTGTGGAGATGATTTCAAAAGTGAAATAGGCCTGGTGACCAAAGTTGAAATAGTAAACTCTGAGACTCGATATAGACAGGTCCAGTCCAGGAAGAAACGGCCTTTTTTCCTGTCAAGGTTTTCTCAGTTGATTCAGCTAACTTTAACCTTACTCTTTGAAATAAGCTTTTGGGCCGCCCTAAATTTTGCCCTAAATTAAAAATGGCAGCCAAAATCCAAAATGGCCGCCGTTTTGCATATATTTATGCGTTTCGGGGGTGCTTTTGCCTGTTTCTCTGGGTTTCTATTTTGATGAATTTTGGATTTTCAGACACAAATAAATACATTCCAGCAGTTAAGCAATCATTGTGGCACTTTCATATTATGCAACGGCGGATACAGGGAGGGGTCCAAGGGGTCCGGGCCCCCTTTTTCCCATAATACGACGTGCAAAGGGGTCCGGACCCCCTTTTTTAGGAGTAAAAATATTTTCCAGAGAGAAACTACGACAGTCGTAGTTGCTCTTCCGTATTCACCAGAAGTAGCCTGCTGAAATGGCGTAATAATCAGAAACTACATAACATCCTCTACGTTGTCAGTCATAGGTCATTCAACAATATCAACATTTTAAAATGATCCCAAAAGGCGTTTAAGCTATAGATTTCTGTAGGGGGTAGGGTGAGGTATGTTTCGACCGAGTGATGGATCTATTGTAATCATTTTCTATCACAAATGTTTCTCAAACTATCAGAATTTTCGCAAATTCTTCGCAAACTATCACAATTTTCGGGGGCTTTGCGCGCTTCACTGGCAAACCTTACCACAATATTGTTTTAATTATCAATATCTTCAGATAGCTTCTCCCAGAGAAGCACAGCAGCAAAAGTCAAAAGCTGTTTACGAAATTCCAGGTAAAAGACTGGCTTTTTGACTGGCATGTATGTTATTTCGACAATTGAAAATGTCTCGATGCAGATTCAGAATGCAGGTTTTGT
This sequence comes from Holothuria glaberrima, assembly GCA_009936505.3. Lineage (NCBI taxonomy): Eukaryota > Metazoa > Echinodermata > Holothuroidea > Aspidochirotida > Holothuriidae > Holothuria > Holothuria glaberrima. The sequence continues at coordinate 3,751 of WURT03011074.1, read as the reverse complement.
TATGAAAATCTTATTTAACAAAAAATTTCGGCGCGCTTCGCGTGCATGCGCCACGGTTTGCATTCCATCTCGTGACCATTATGGAGGTAATTACACATGGTACCGGTACTATTTGATCACAACAATTAAAAAAAAAAACAGAGATTCATCTCCAAACATCTGTAGGGGTGCATCAATATGCGATCTTTCAATCTAATTTATCAGTTTATAGTATGATGTGGAGGGTTGGAACTTGAAAGTACGAATTTGCCACAATACATTTTTCAGAAATTTTTACCGAGCACTTCGCGGGCAGCCATTATCCGTATAGATGGTGATCGTAAATACACTAACGACTAAAAAGAATTCTAAAACGTGCTTGTTTATCCTTCATCCCTTTTGCTATAACTATCAGCCTGGGAGGTCTAATTAGGGAGGTCTTATATCCCCTTCCTGCATTTCTCCCTCCCGCCCATTCCCCATTGCTGAAAGCTGTTCGTCTGGATTTTCGTCGGTTCAAAATTAGTAAAAATACGATAGTTGTAAAGTGTTCGGCATCATACTCTACATTATCATTTGGATGTCAGGTAATAAGCATTCAGTGGAGTATTTAGGGGGCCATTGAGCAATGGGCCCACCCTCACTGATGCCGGTTTTTTTTTTAGTACCTAAAATACGTAAAAAAAATTTAACAGAAAATTTTACTTCAAAGGTAGCATATGTGGCACCAGATTGCATGTAAGGACACCAAATTTTTCAAAAAATTTCAAAGGGAAGGGGACACCCTCTCCTTAAACCCCTCACCCAGGCCGGCAATCATACCATGCTGCATGCCAACCCGTTAGAAAGCCACTGTCAGCATTATGTTGTTGCCACATTTAATGTAATTCTTTCAGAGCTCCCGGGAGGCCCTATACAGGCATCTGCCAACCTTAGATACCCTATAATGCAAAATGAAGCAAAAAGGAAAATTTGGGTAATAGTCAAAGAATGTTTCCGTGGACTCCACGCACGTATTTGGGAGAAAAAACTATCCCAAATAGAAGGCAGTAATGTAGCAAAAGACAGAAGGCTTCAGGACTTTTGTTGACAACGTATTCTTCTCTTAGACAGCATAGTCTCCTCTTTCACCTAACTGCCTAACCAAACATTTGAATTCACTAAATTATGGACATTTTCTAGTCATATATATATTCAGCTCCAGAAATATCCCAAATGTAGAACCATTTTGCATCTAATCAACCTTAAATTAAAAAAATTCTCAAAGGGGAGGGGGACACCCCTCCCCTTAGACCCTCCCCCAGGACGGAACTTTTGTGTAGTGACAAAGGAAGGATCCCCTTCGTCGTATACAAACGCAGGCCACGTAAGAAAGGATGCAATTTACGCAAACATGGGAGTTTTACTGAGGTAGCATTACCACATCATCGGTGGTGCCCCCAGCACAAAAGTCTGGCGGCGCCACCGGGTAAGCTACACGCCACCCAGTGATGGCGCTTCACTTAGATTTTGTTAAGGATTGAATAATTACGTGCCCTCCCCCTTTTTGAAAAATTCTGGATCCACACATGTTATATAAATCCAAAATGACCTCCACGGCCATCTTGGTTTAACGCAAACTGTCATATTTCTTGAAAATGGCCACCCATATAATTAATCATTAACTATATGGGTGGCAACTTTGCTATTTCCGCCATCTTAGTTAACCTGGATCCTGCAAAGTATGTCCAGAAAAACATTTTCTGAATATTTATTACAGAATCTCTTGGTTAACCTATAAAATATGACAAAATTTGAAGAGTAGATGACTCAAAAATATTTTTAAGGATTATTTTTATTATTTATTAAAACAAAATATTCATAGTTTTTGCCGCCATTTTGAATAAGTGAGACCCAATATTTTTACTGTTACCACTTGATTTCGTTTTCAGGGGTTTCCACAAAATATTGGGTCGGAGAGTTGTGGGGGTGGCTGCCCGTAAGGTGCCTCTGGCCCATGGCCTAGTTCAAGAGATATGACAGTTGGCGTTAAACCAAAATGACCGTGGGTCATTTTTGGATTTACATAATATGAAAGTGCCACAATGATTGCTAAACTACTGGAATATATGTATTTATGTCTGAAAATCCAAAATTCATCAACCCCCCCCCCCCAGTGAAACAGGCAAAAGCACCCCGAAACGTATAAATATATGCAAAGCGGCGGCCATTTTGGATTCAGGCAAAATTCAGGGTGGCCCAAAAACTTATTTCAAAGAGGAAGGTTAAAGTTAGCTGAATCAAGTGAGAAAACCTTGACAGGAAAAAATAGCCGTTTTTCCTGGACTGGATCTGTCAAATAATTCAAATCAACAAATTTTACCAATGCAATTACAAAAAAAATCACAACGTTCTAATTCCTTCTGCTATGGTCATGTCAAGATATTGCTGACTTGCTTCAAGTCCTTCAGGACCATTGTTCATCATTCAGCAGAACAGTGAATGTAGTGTTTGTGACTAAAATTCAATCACATCGCAATGGAGAGAGGCTGCGTGCTCATATATCGTGCAAATATAAAGTAAATTTCAATTCTTTGGACCTTTTATAGTTAGATCGTCGACAAAATTTCGTCTGCCCTTCGCTCCAATACACTGCACCCAAAGACCAATAACTCGATGGCTGAACTTAAAATCATGTTTTGACAAACATTTTGAGATATTGCTTTGTTTGCAGTGAGCAGTCGAATGTTCCCCAAGTCTACTAACAACTTTTAAAAATACTTTTTGCACGGTTTATAAAAATAATAATAAAAAAAACAGTACATAGGTGCAATTCCTTTATTCACGGGGTTTAGAGTTTTAAGTTAATCGCATTACCAATAATATTAGATTGGATCAGGCAGCTGAGAAAAGGTTCCCTGATTAAATTGCAGCATAATCTGTGACGTGTGAGTCTTTCTTGGAAAATCGCACTCTAACATATCATTAGAGTTTTGATTAGTAGTAGATCGAACTTCAGTGTGACTAAATTGCCATATCAGTCATCGTTTTGACAGCTCTCTGATTGTTAGTGGCTATGGGGTCCACCTCGTGCCCCACAATATCAAGGTGGAGGGGGTCGGGAGTTAGAAAACATAGAAAAATAAACATTTCGTAGAACGTGTTCTTAAAGTAGAGTTTACGATAGGAGTTGATGGGAGTCTTTTCTTCTTAATTTCAACATTACCAAGTTCACCAACAGCGTGGACGTTGCCGACCAGACTGCTCTCTGTAATATGGGAAAGGCAGCTGAATGAGTAAGCAAAACTGTAAATACACAGATCGATGGATGCGAATGCAAGGAAAAGTGGCGAATTTACAAGGATGGGGCACGTATGGTAAACGTAGAATTGTCATGACAAAGTAGTCTTGAAGGGTGCAATTTCCTGTAATCCAATGGGTTTAAGATGCCAAGTTTTCGTCATATTGCCACCTCAATGACTAACTTTTGATTTAGAACGTCATATTTTGCAATCGAAAAAGTTTGAAATACCAAATTTCCTCCCAACAGCATACCAGACACGTTATGCGCGTAACTGTAGTGGCAACTTGTGGTTTAAAAATTGCAAATCCTGCAATCTACCGCTGTTGGTATACCAATTTTCTCCACACTAGTGTCTCGGTCATGTATGGTAGATGCAGAACTGTAGCGCTGTAAATTGTGAGTGAGAGTGCGATTTCCTGCAATCCATGGAGTTTAGAGCGCCAGACTTTCTGACCTCCAGCCCCATCCATGGTGGGGCTGAGGCTGAGA
>WURT03011042.1:0-16392 GCA_009936505.3 Holothuria glaberrima | reverse complement strand
CAGGCTCATGCCTGGGTAGCAGATTGCCTTTTATTGTTGTCATTTTTGCATTTTATAGTTGATTTCCTGCTATCTAGCGGGCAAAAATTTGAAAAATTTTATCACCTCAGCCCCAACCATGGTGGGGCTAAGGTGGGCTGTGATTGCCTATACGGCAGTTTCACACCTTAAGACCACTTTCAGATTTTTTTTGTAATTGCTGGTGGCATCTCTGTTGCTAAAAATACCCCTAGATTTCAGGAAATGGTACTTTGAGTGCCTCCTTACTACATGCCCAGAATTGCCAGTTTTCAGATGTTTCATGTTCCTGGAAATTTTTAAGGAGACATTTTGTTCACATTACAAAAGTCCTGAGCAAAGTTAGAATTCCGAGGCCTGTCAGTATAGTATGTAATGCTGACAGCCAAAAAATCAAATACAAAGATACCCTGATAATGAAGGTGGAACGAAACCCAATGAAAATCATAACAAATGAGGGAATAATTCGTTCCTGGGGCTACGTTTATGTTACTTATTTATTAGCAATGTACTATCCAATAGTGCATTGATGAACATAACATTACCTCAACAACAAAATATGATTAAAGTGACTCGAAAACAAGGGTATGTGATACTCTCTTTGAACTCTGCAACAACGCCACGACAGACAATGAAAGCTTTGTGAGTACCGGTAGATTGTATTGCGACTATGATCAGTTGGAGAAGGAAATCTGGTAGCTTGATAGCTGGCATTTTACCGACACCCGACATTATGCATTATGAGTGGAATTTTTTACACCATATTGAGACATTGGTTGAACGTGAGATTGTGCCAAAATGCATGACTGTAACACTGAATGAGTGAGAGTTCACAGCCCTGCTAATTGAATGCTATCACTTTTTATTAGGTTTCATTTGATGATAGTGTGTTCAACTCACCTTTATAGCACTATACTGGTGTATGAACTGGCTTTCAGACCAAAGGCAAGCAATATGTAAAGGCAGATCAATGTTGGTGGATTACATACTAAGGTACCCTTTAAGGCTCCTCGAAAAAATTTAAAAATAACCCCGACAAAAGGGCTTTCACACCACTGCCTCCACCTGGTACCACCCCTGAGTGCAGTTCTACGTTAAGCGTTTGATGCTTATTGTGGGTAGATCTGCGGTATAGGAGAAACATCGAAACATCAGATGGAAGCCCAAACTAAGTATGTTAATGCCGAAAACCACTTGAAGTTACTACAACTTTTGTGCAAGCCTCATATTATGCTTAAGTTGCCAGAATGTGAAGGCATTCAGTATGTGTCAAACGTGGTCAGAGAGAGAGAGAGCAGCACTCGGGTCGAGTGCTGCATTCCAAAACACACACACACACACACACACAAACAATAAATATATTCCTCAATTGACTGATTCAGACCTGTGGAAAGAGCGGGCACATATAATACTTCTAAAATTGTGTAACCATATGCTGACTTTATTTGATTTAGCTTCTACAAGTATTGAAAAATGAAATACAGAGATTTCAATGGTAAACATCAATCAACGTATGTCAAACATAAAAAGATATGTTTTTGAACTTAAGTTCAATCACCACACCCAGCAATGGGAATCTCGGTATATATCTTCGCAGGTATTGAAAAATGACTTACAGCGATTTTAATGGTAGTCATCAAGTATCGAATGTTACACATAAAAAGATATGTTTTTCAATAGTACAGTCACCACACTCAGCAATTTGATTCTCGGTATATATCTTTGCTACAAGCTTTGTCACAAATCCACGCTCTTTGCAATGCACCACTACTGTATACATTTGTGTACAAAACAAGATTGTCAACATTCAACAATAGTACACCAGACAAAATTCTTTATCTTGGCTAGGAACTGAATATGTCGAACAGCGTGCTCAACCTAACAACACTTCATGATTGCAAAATTAGAAGGAATCAAGGAGTGACTTCAAAGTATTGTACACCTTTTAAAATAAATGTCAGCATGGATTATTTGCCACATTTTCCAACTTTCCTACATTTCTTCTTTACAAATATGATTTTTCCAAAACATCAAATCAATTTGGGGGCTGCACCGTCAGGGTCAGAGGGCCGCATGCGGCCCTAAGGGCGGTATTTGAGAATCACTGGGCTAGACTCTGATGCACATCAATTTTCTCAGCTGACAAAACTTACTACTTTTCCCATAGTGAAAGGACAAATGGGATGGGGCAGTTTAGGAGGTGGGCAAAATGGTTTTTGGTGTGGTCCATGGTTTTATTGTCTTACCTTCTTGAAGTACAAATTTTTAATGAAATATGTCCCTATTTCACTTGCTCCAGTATTTATTAAAAGATGTTTAATATTAACTTGCAGGGGTATCCAGTGCGCTGAGAATGCTTCCAGATAATCCTGGTGAATGGTTACTTCATTGTCATGTTAATGACCACATCTTAGGTGGAATGGAAACAACTTTTATTGTCAGAGATGCCTCAGGTAAGAGTTGAGTAAATAATTCCGAAGTGTTTAAAGTTTACCTTAAGTCTAAATTTAAAAATGTATGTAGCAAAGATTGAAAAATTCATCACATTGTTCCAACTTTTACCTTGGTAGGACATACCTCTGCAGAAGATTCCAGTCAGAACAGTTTAAAGGCCCCATACTTTACAGAAATTGATAGCATCAAGTGTCAGTTGAATACTCTCCCCCATGTTGTGTGCCTTTACATAACCTGTTTCTTCATGATGACCTTTTAAATCTGATGGTATGCCCTTCATAGGACTAGCTAAACATTTGGTCAAAATTTTATTATCAGTATTATGCAATGGGGCACCAACATTTGATATAGGAGGAGATTTTAGATTGCTGTGGGACAACAGTAATGCAGGCTATGTCTTGTTCATACAAGATAGAGCCTGACTCATATTCATTAGGAAGAATTTATGAAAATTGTTCATATTTCATCCCAGAAAGCTTTGTTTAGTTGCAGAGGTAGACTGTTGATCTGAACCTGAGGATTTTTGAGTGGGTATGCATTGTAAGACTCCAGCACATTTCTCCAGACTGATTAGACCTTTGCTAGTTAAGTATGCTCTATTAACAATGTTATTCAGAGTAGTTTTCCTTAAAAAAATGTCCTGACATGACCTCATAATGTTAACAGATGTAATGAATTCAAAATGTCAATTAGGTTCTTGATAACGTCATTCCCTTCTAAAGGGCTTGTTGCATCATCCCCAAAATATTTGGGAATACCTCCATATCTTTATTAGCAATTGATGACTGCACTTTGATTGATGTTAATTCAAATTACAGTTCGACTGTGGTTTATAGTCAATGGTATCTTGTGTAGGCAGTGCTGCGCTCATTGCATAGTTTATGCGTATGGCATTTAGCAATTTCTACTCAGTACACGCTACCGTAGCTTTGGCTGCAAGTTGCACTAGACAGGTAGTCTTTTTTTCCAATTGGAAGAGGGACTAGAAGCATACATAATGGAAATTTTTTACTATCTGGTAGGGAGATTGTTGGCCCTTGAAAGGCACTTTATAAATTGTATTCAACATGCCTGTTTTGGGGGACACTCAGATCTACTTCAAGATTTTGGCAGAGGCAGACTTGAGGTAACATCCTTCCTCTTCAAGAAACCATATTTATAGATAAGGACACTTTGATCTTGCCTTCTTGTCTCACTGTGCACTGTGTTCACATACTCAACCAGATGTGTTTTAATTACTTTTCTGTGCAAGACAATATCTAGGCAAACATCACCTGCAGGACATATTTCTAGGTTAATCATAGACCAGACAGGTATCAGGATTATTTCACATTTAGTTTATGCTTGACTAACAGAGGTGTGAAGGCAAGCTTAAGGTGCACATAGAGTGCCTTACTCAGACTAACATCTTATGAAGTTTTCTTTCTTTTTTGAAGATTAAGAAATTACTGCATATTTTAGCCCATTTTCAGCCCAAAGGGTCCCCTACAGAGGAAAGTTAAACCTTGAAGCTTGTAGTAGTACACTGTATTTCATGAGGACCTAACCTTCATAAGACTTACCTTACAAATAACGGAATTGTTTGCCTGTATTTGCTCTTAGTGAAAAATACAATCAATTAAAAAGTGCCCATTACACTTACAAAGGACAGCATAGCACAACTAATAAGCAGTTGAGGTCAACCTAATACTAAGTTTGCATGCCTAGATCCCACAGAAAACTTGTCTTTTACCTACAAGAATTTACATTGTCATGAACCTTGTTTTTAAAAGTTTCAGTTGAAATAGGGTCATCCAGGAGCCTACAAGCAAATGAATAATACTATATTTAACACAGGTTCTGAGGTATCCAGACACCACAAAAACTAGTCTACTTTGAATAGCTCAGTGTCTGAATACCAGGTGTATAGTTTGCTTTACTTGGGATTTCACCCACACCAGATGTCAATAAACCCATTTTCCCCCATTAAAGCAGGTAACTTCTACCCCGCTGTGAAGTTTGTATGCTGTCTCCTTCAGTTTTCGCCATTTGAAGTTGAAAACCAGGCTAAAGTCCTCTCCCTAGAAAACAGAATTTTACTTGTAATTTCCAAAAAACATTCCATTTTGGAGGATCAAACCACATTTGTCAAAATTATAAAACAAAAAGCATTGATCACGTCAGTTACTTTTCCCTTAGTAAGGTTAACAGTCTGTATCAATAAAAATATGATTTGCCTTAGAAAAGGAAATGGTAGGTATACAAACTATAGCTACATCTTTCACTGTGAGCAAAAAATTCCATCTCACCAGAACCTTGGCCAGGGTTAAGAAATCAGAGGTCTTTCTTTTTTGTATGAAATGCCTCCCATTGACACAGAGCTAGCTAATGCCCTGCTTCCCTTTCTGTTCTTTTAACCTGTAACTGCAGTAATTTTCAGTTGAATGCTTTTCTGTATAAAGGTAAAATTGTACTTTCTGTTTTGAAGTAGAGAAAAAAATTTCCTTCATTTGGAATTATTTTTAATACCTCTTGTATAGAATAGGATAGAATAAAACTTTATTTCATCCAAGTATTAAGGGAATTTAGATTGCTTAAATCATCATAAAGATGCAAAAGTGAGAAACATAGGACAATATGAAATAGTATATACATGAGCAGATCAAAAACAAATAAGAAATAAATAAACACTTGTAAAGAAAGGAAAATGAAATAAAATCTTACAATTTCAAAATTAGTATGGAGTCATTTTCTAAATCCCATATTTTGAAAATCAAGAAGATTCAACAACACTGTCTTTCTGAAAGTTTTTCTTATGTGTGACCAGTTCATGTCTGCTACTGTTTATGTGGATCGGATGTCGGCTACTGTGTATGTGAATCACATGTCTGTTACTATGTATGTGTTAGTTAGATGGGATTTTACGACACACCAACCCCATTATGTTATAAAGTGTCACCTAGAAAAGTAAAAGGTGCATTTACTATGTATGTGAATCGCATGTCTGTTACTGTGTATGTGGATCACGTTTGTTACTGTGTATGTGGATCACAGTTCTCTTGTTGGATCCTTATTTTTGCAATCTCAGTATTGTTTAGTTTATTTCACAGAAATCTTTCATCAAAACTTTTAATACCATTTTTTACTTAGTTTTGTATGATAGTCAACAAAAGAACTGCGCTTGCTGCATATTCTTTCTTCCGTTTCTTTTGTGTTTTTCATATTTGACCAATCAGTGGTTTCAAATGGAAATAAATTTTATGCAGCTTTATTCCGGAGACTTTGCTGCTATAGAGGAGTCTCACAATCCCCAAATCCTGACTTTCCCCCAAACCAGATCATAATGTGGAAAGTTTGTTCAGCCATGTTGTATTAGGATAAGGTTAGTTTTGTTGAATCTGTTTTTCTTAAGAAGATAATAGTAATACCATGACAATATGATCACTTTGAATCAATTTGGTAATAAATAACCTCACTTGCAAGGTTATAAACTGTGCATAATTCTAGGGAGAAACTGCTCACTCACAATTGCCTCCTTCCATTTCACTAAAATTTGGCAGTCTTTTAAATTGCAGTAGCAATGGTTCTTTGTATTGTGCAACTCTGTATCATTTCTTGTGTTAATATGATGGATATTGCTCAACATATAGCATGGAGAAAAGTTGTGACATTAGGCAACATTTTACCCATTTCCTAAAAATGTTTAGTGACTTTGAATGGAGATATATTTAAATTGTAATAACGTAACTAATTTTTTCTCCAACAGATGAAAGGAGTAGTGAAGAAAATGGAGGGAGGGGGAACAACAATAGACCTGGACAGGGGCAAGGACAGGGTCAAGGACATGGACAGGGGCAAGGACGTGGACAGGGGCAAGGACAAGGACGTGGACGTGGACATGGGCAAAGATCTCGCAGACACTCAACCAACCAGGGATCAAAATAATATTTGAGGAACAAAACCTCTTAAGAGAACAACATACTTTGCTTAAAGTTCAGGCAAGGTCGTTTATGGATTGTAAGGTTCTTTGATTTGCTTGGAGAGGCTTTCTCTCTTTTGATCACTTTTTTTTTTTTTTTTTTTTGACATGCAACTGCACATTTGGCTGTGTTACATCGTTGGTATCTGGGAGTTGTCTCATCTGTTTTGGGGTATGGGAAAGTGAGGAGGGGGCCATTTTGTAGAGTTTTTAGAACTATTGTTCTCTATGTGAGAGTAATGTATCTTAATTACTGTAATATTTGAATTCTACAGCATCCATTCTGTATTGTCATTTAAGTTGTGAGGGGAAAGGTGGATGATGAATACCTAGAATTATTACTTTAAGAAATATTTGTGGATCTTTAAATTCATTTCATAGTCCCTATAAACAAAGTTTAGACAACATATTTCAGTAGGACTGCCTCCATTGTCATTATTTTTGCATCTGTGCATTTAAGTGCATGATATATACAAAGCTGTCTTAAAGGGCAATTCTCGTCATCCCAGAGAGTTGCAGTTCTCCCAACTATGCACCTTGTAGCTCCTCCCATAACTGTATAAAGCCCATTCTTGTGCAGACACAAACCAGTTTTATTGCTTAAGATCATGTCCTGGTGAGCATACAAGGCTATATTGAGTAAGCACTCTCTCTGCATTGTGAGGAATGTGAGCTATGCATCTTTTGAATTTTCAAATTTTGGTGTCAATCAAAAAGCAGTAACCAACTGAGAATTTTGATACCCCTACACTAAAATTATACTTTGGGATGATGACTGTATGTCTTTAAATCAGTGACGGTGGTATTAGATAATGTTTTACATGGAATATCTGGGCTCTGTTCACAAAAAGTTAAAGACTTGATTATTAAGTGTTATTTCTGTTGGCCTGTTGCATAATAAATCCAACATAATCATAACTCTGCATTTTATGACACCAGTGGTGGCGCTAGGGAATTCAGTCAAAGGGGACTAGATGAAAATGGCTTGTAGGGATGCTTTGAAGTAGGTAGATACCCTATGCCACTATACGGTAAAATGTGAAAAGGGCCCTGACAGGTGGCGATTTGAGTCCGTCAGGGGGGGAGGGGCAAATGACACCCCTGACTATATGGACACTCCACCACCTTTACACACTTCAGCTTTAGGCTTTAGTTGTTATTCATATTCAGATTTCTTGAGGTATTGTATTTAGAAAGGTTTTCATATTTTGACCTCTAGTGACCCCAGATGACCTTTCACCTCCCCCCAAAACAATGCTGTTTTTCCTCTCACCATAGGGTATGTATGTACCAAGTATGAGAACCGTCAGATGTTCCCTTCTTGAGGTATCGTGTTAATGAGCTAAGTGTCACAAACACATGAACATAGGCACATACAAACACGCATATACACATACATACAAACACACCATCATCAATGCATATGTTTCTCTTATCATCAAAACCAAAAAGCAAACAGAAATGAGAAAGAGAGTAGTCAACTATATTTATGAATGATGTTGGTATGGTTTTTTAAAGGAGAACACAGTATTGCATTGAATTTGAAGGAGGAGTTGGAACCTTTGAAACCAACAAACATTTTTTTGGTAAGGAGTAAGCCTTAACAAGGAAATGGAAAGGGGCTGGGGGCAATTGATGTTTGTAGAATAAGAGCAAGTTCCATTGTAAAATTGAAAAGCACCATTATCTTAAGTCAAGTGCAAGGTTTGTATATAAAGTAACTCACATGACTCTTGGGGGGGGGGGGGGTCCATGCAGCATGTTTTTTGATCAGCTGTCTGGGGGAGGGGGTGTCCCCTTTTTTGAAAAAGTAGGTGTCCTTATATGCAATCTGGTGCTACAAATGCAGCCTTTGAAGTAAAATTTGTGTTAAAAAAATTGACATCAGTGACTGAGGGGGGTCATGGCTCAATTCCCCCCTTTATAAGCATTTGAATATTTGGGTTGCACGTCTCTAGAACATTAAATAATTTTTCACTTATGCAATGGAAGAGCATTTTATAGAATAGAACTCATTTTGTGTCTCCAGGATTTGTTGGGGGGGGGGGGACTCAAAGCCCTGATAAAGGCAGCCTTTTGCTGTGAGAGTGGTAAAATCCACATTTCATTTCAAAAGTTTCATTGTCAGATGGGTTATAACAAGACTTTTGAATTGTACTGAGCTTTGTGATATATTAGTACATAAGCTTGAACAAAATTGAAAGTGTGCATTGAAAAGAACATCCTGTCTTTATATACAGAAACTTGTTCTAGAAGTTTTAAGGTCTGTCATTGGGTGGTGGGTGGAGGGGCTGGAGAAATGTAAAATAAATAAATAGTATCTTACACTGAAAGAAATGTTTCCCTCTTTTTTTTAAGGTGGCTGTTGAGTGCCTTCATGAAATTATTTTCATATTAAATTAGTGCATGAGGATGACGATATTTGCACTTAACTGGATTATAAGTGACTGTGAGAGACAGATTAGGATGTAAAGGAGAGGTCACCATTAATCTGATTCAACAAAAAAGGGGTTTGTAGTTAAGTTCTTATTACACCTGCTTGGAAGTGGTAGTAAATTAATTATTATCCTGTCAATTTTGGTTTTGGACACTAGTTTTCTAATGCTTCACTTTTGAAATGAGCTGAGTTCTTTGCCATGTTCTGTAATGATAGAGGGTCTATCCAAGATTTTTTTCTGGGTCAGCTTTTAAAAAGTCCAGTACTATAAATGTTATAAGCCTGGCTTCTCATGATATAAGCTATTGTCTTTATACATTCTTTGTATGATGAATAAAAGCAATACCCTCAGATATATATTCACTCCTAATCATTTTTTATATGTAATTGTTAACTCCTATTCAAGAAGAAGGTGATAGGCATATCCCATAGAAATTAAAGTAGGGAGAATGATGTCTGGCCATCTGGACTGAAGCCATTGATTTGGTTCTCTGTGTGGCAACAAAGCAAGAGTGCACAATACAAACATTATGTTGTTGCTTTTACCCCATTTATTAGCAGAGAAACTACGAGATCTCAAGTTAGGAGAATGGAACAAAACATTTAGGCACCATGACTTATCCCTGTTGTGAAAATTTATCCTTACGTTTTAAAAATAGATAAAATGATGTTTAACTTTTGAAGCTGAATGCATACTTTAATTGTGGAGATACGCCGTCCAACCAGCTATTTGCTGCATAGCAGAAGCTCCCTCACTACCTGTGGCGTCACTGGTTAAACACTCAGCGATGCACTGTGTCAGCATTCTCCCCTACTTTAATTTCTATGGCATAACACTAGAATTCTCTTATTTTCATAATGTTGATGTATGAGAGGCATGGGTCCCATGGGAATGTTATAATGCTTCTTTTTCTTGTAGAAATACATATCACTATCTATCTCAAAGTTAAAACAATAGATAGGAAAACAAAGAAATGCTCATCAAAGTGAGGAGATGACAGACTGGCTCCTGCTTGCTTCAAGTTCACTTTAGGTTTCAAATGAAGTAACTTTATCCATAGATAAGAAGAAAATGAAACTTTGACCAAAATGCTTAGATTTCTCTTCCAAGATGTATTTTTGCTTGAAACTTTCCTTTAAAGGAAGCCTGAAGGAAGTTGAGAAATGAAGCTGAATAAAATATTTAAAATTTGCAAAATTAAAAAAATGAAAAATTGAAGCTTGTTCCTACAGCTTTGTCATCTAAGCATGCTGCTATGTTGCGGTGGGAAATATTCAAACTATTTATGAAAAAAACCTTGTACAGTAACCTATGATGTCCAAAATGACAACTCAAATTGTAATACAATGTAAGTTTAAAACCATTCTTTAAACAAGCCTTAGCAATTAAAAAGAATTCATTTGTTTGAAACAAAAAAGAAACAAGTTGAAATCTTATCACAACAACAAAAATGGTAAAGTAAACTCAGGGCCATTAGGTTCTCGTGATATTTCTTGTTGTGACAGAATAACTTGCTGGTTGTATACATGGTTGTCGTATACCCACAAAAATCACAATATTTTGTTTTACATTCATATGTTTTGGGGATATTTTACAAGGGGGAAGGAGGTTGTCCTAAACATTACCCTCCTTTGCAAACAACTATGACGCTATTTTTGGCCATTAAAAATGACATATTTGCCCTGAAATCAGTATCTCAGTTCAGAAGAGGGGTTGGCTGCTGACCTCGGCAAGGTATCCTATGGGTTTTGAGCCACCCCCTGGATCCCTCCCGGCACATACCTATGTTTACTCAAACAAATTTAAGCATCGTGTGTTCATTTTGTAATTATCTATCCTTAGATTCGTATTTTCTGAGAAATGGGGAAACAATAATAATCTAGAAAATTGATACCAGTGACAAAACATAAGTTTCAATTTGAATGAAGTGCTGTCAAGTAGCAGGCGAATGACAGACTCACACAGGTCAACAACCTTCGGAACCTTCAGAAGTTTTACATCCGCTTTTTATTGCTCTGCCTTACACTGGTACTAAAGTTCACATTAAAATACATTTGCGTATCTAGGCACTGGTAAAGTTAAATATACCGATCATTAACAACGCCCATAATTTGTATTTACTTCGCTTTAACCTGCATGGAGTACGCCAACACTTCCTCAGTAAAAATATTTTAAATATTTTGTTACATTTGTCTAAATATGTCTCTGTAAGGTGCATTTTTAACGCATGCACTCTCTCTTCTTACTGAGGCAAATGATCCAAGGGTTTATGTCATGTGTTTTGTGTACCACTATACGTAGTCATAAAGTGAAGGGCGACAGTGCCAAGGGGACCAAAGTTTCGGATGAGAACTGTACAAGGGAGATTGAAGTCGGAGAAAACTATGAAGTGCCCAAGAAATCGTACCCTAATGTAAAAGACCCACTTGCAACCCGTGTAAGGTTGTAGATGATGATTTGTCAAGGGTAATCTCGGATTTGTCCACCCAATGAAATGAAATAGGAGGTGACATTTAAAAATAGAACTTATTAGGTTATTTGATTCAGGCCTCGCATCTCCAAATGGCAATACCCTAACCCCACGTGGACTTTCCTTTGCAAAGTCCTATGGAAGACATAGTACCTGCCTAGTGGTCAGCAGTGATACGTACCCCTCCATGGTGGGCCGTAAAACAACTGGTTCGTGAGGTTCGTCTGAGGGGTTATTGTCATGTTGGAAATTTTCCAGAGGGAATTATCACTATGACGTTGTCCAGGGGTTTGTCAGGGTGGGGATTTCCGGATGAATGTCCGATCACGATTCATTTAGCTGTTTAGCTAGTTTGAAGTTTGTTCGTTACACCAGTTATCCAACGTTGCGCTTCAAACTGCGATTTTTTTTTTTAATTTTCTGAGAAAAACGTTTAAATGTCACCTTAGGCCTATCGTTGATCAACTTGCATTACATCACAAACTGCGAAACAAACATTCAACTTTTCTGAGTGAGCGCAAAGCGATTCAGCGTGTTATGTAGGCCTACATAAAACTAATAGCACATAACTTTACATAGACGATATTGAGGAGACCTTTCACACCTAATTACCCCGCCCTGTCAGGAGTGTAGGGTAATTGCAATGTTCATCAAGCATGTATATTTGCATAAGTAAATACTATGCCAACAAGGCAATTTCTCCCAAGCCTTGCAATATATTGTCATATCTTTAATGCTGTAGTCACATTGTGCGTGTTTAGATCCTTTACTTCTGCATCTTCCAAAATTATGAAACCTTTTAACCTTTTAACCTTTTTTTTTTTTTTACTTTTTACACGATTCTGCGTAAAAAACGGTAAATTATGTGCCCATCGCCCATCATGCAGCCATACTTTCACCAATTTTAAAACGAACTATAAAAACTGGCCGATTTTAATTGTAAACAGGGACGATAAATGACCTGCATTTCACCTGTATACAGCGCTTTTACTGAAATAACTTCTCGCACATTTAATACAGTGACTCATGCAACTCGTGACGATCCTTTAATGGAGTAAAAATAGTGTGCGTATGGTAGCACGCCCCCATTGAAACTTAATAATAAATAACAACAATAAGATGTATACATTGATATAGATTTTGTGATATGATACCAAATAGGATGGAGTCTTTTGTCATTTTGATATAAAAGTAGACTAGATGAAGTATCGCTGGTGCCAAAATGGGGTCAATTGAAGCAATTTGGGGAAAATTATGGGCTTAGAAGCTGGCGGTCGTATATAAGGCTTTTACTGAGTCAAAAAGCTCTGGGTAAAGGTACGGAAGCTTTGAGCACCGCTAGCAAAAAATCTTCACTGTTATGGTGTGGTAAATTGAAATTGCTATGAATAGCCAATTTGTCAGCTTTCTTTTGAAGGGTAGCTTGTACCTGGCGAAAACCTCTACACTTGTTTTAGCGGTCACTTTACTTTTTAAAATTAGTGTGTAAGTCAATGGAGGATTTACTGAACGCGCCCCACACAGCATGCGAAATACTGAAATTGCATTGTCTGATTGTGAGAGGTATTCGAGATGTTGTACGTAATTATCTCAGGGTTATGGGGTAGTTAGGAGTTTACTGAAGAAGCGAAGTTCCCAAATATAGCGCTCACGAGTTGTTGGAATGGAATAAAGTGTATTTTAATTTGACTTCTTCACGTGGCATTGAACCATTGGGTGCATGGAAAGACCTTAGTTTTATCGGCTTTGGAAGAAAATCTAACAGCTGGGGGTTAAAGTTATGGTGATATGACAGCAAAAGGGCCTGATTTTACTTTGCAGTTAAAGAATATGATTCCCAAAGGAAATATTCATTAGAATTATTTCAATATCTTTTCCCGTTCTTATGATATGCCTCTTCAAAGTTTCTGAAGTAACTGATCGCCTATGCAAAATTAATGATGTGTAGTGCTGCAGAAAGTTGGCATTTCTTTTGTTAACCCTATAATAATTATATCTTAACTTCTTATCAGATAGTTTACAGTTTGGTGAACGATGCTGGTATTTTTCAAGGACACAGTTTTAACTTCCAAAATATATTCCTCAAAACATACTAACAACTCTCCTCTAAAGGAAGGTTGCAAAACTAAAGGATACCATTAGCCATATTTGGCCAGTCCCTCTTTCTACTTCACAAATTTGCATACTTAGAGGCATGTTTATTCTTAGTGAAAGTGAAAAATAGAAATTACCCTGAAAACGGTCACTTTTTTTTTACTTTGCAGTCCCCCAATTTTGAAAGTGAGATTTGCAGCTGTTAGATCTTCTTCCAAAATGAGATATCCTATCATATCCCCCAGCTTCTTTTTCAAAAACGCTAACGAAAATAGAAGTTATACGTTTGACTCCATAACTAAGAATAGCCGCAGGTTCAAATTGAACTCAAATTCGAAAATGATGTAACCAATTGAATGGACTAGAATCGTAAGCAGTTGGGAAAATACCTCAGTTCACACACCCCAGATTATCTGGAATCCTAAGCTTTCCATTTTCCATAAGCGAGGCCAGGATTTCACGCTGCCAGGGCTTTAAGATTCACACTTAAGTTAGCTCTGGTCAAGCCCTCACCCCACCCCAACCCTCATTTGGGAAACTGATGACGCTCTTGCCCATGTCCATCTTAATGGTTATGTGACAATTGTGATGGCGTATGTACATATTTAAAAAACCAACCTTGAAGTTGGGTCTGGGAGCATAAGAGGTACGTACACCCCCTCCCTGCCGGTCTCGATGACGCGAATGTGAGTATCCTGCACGTAAGGCACAAGAGTTACAACTTTCCTCACCTTTTTGAACATTGAAGGAAATAAGAAGTCGCTCAAATGTTATTTCGATACATCACTAGGCCTACATGTTATAAATCCCATCAGGTTTTTTCTTGCAACCATCTTTTATAATATAACATTAAATATGACATGTGACATTCAATGTAAACTGAGGGAATAATCTGCATGAATTTAAAAATTCAGTTAAAAAATGTCACACACGATTTAAACGAACCATTCACTCATTAGGATACTAATACCCTTTTGTTACCTGTGGAGGAACAGAGACGCCGTCCAATGACTACATAAACAAGTTTGGGAAGCATTTTTACTAGAACTACCCTTAACCAGTTGCGAACTCAGGATTTCTCTCACAGGCGCCATGCAATATGTCGTGTGCTGGCCGGCCAGGGGAGGGGTCGTTGAAAATTTTTGAAAAATTAGGTGTTCTTACATGCAATCTGGTGCCACATACGCTACATTTTTGAAGTAAAATTTATGTTGAAAATTTACGTACTTTAAGGAACTAAAAAAAATCAGCATCAGTGAGGGGGGCATGGCCCAATAGCCTCCCCCTGTGTACGCCACTGCTTATAACCGCCGGTATAATGGGTCCCACCAGTATCCTATTTTTAAAAGCTGTGTACGATGCGCGCAGGGAAAACTTATTTAATTTGAAATAACTTCGAAAAAGGAGAGCTTGTTGGGAGAACAAAAACGAATGGGAACGACAAAGTGATTCCCCTTCACACTCAAGCATGAAATACAATTTGATGGGTGTATCCCTGATGGGAAACCTCAGTGAAGAACTGCCCCGCCCACACGGTTATTACGACGGTTAGTGCTTACTTGTACGTTTATGTGTAGACATTTAGTATGCCTATTGGTATATTACTGTGTGCCAAGACATAAATTTGGCGGATAGAGAGTGAAATGAGCGGGACAGATAAGGGTTTCCCCAAACACGAACAATTGAATCATTATGTGTCATCTCTAGTCCACACAGTAAAATAAATAGTTTGCGGTTCTTGAAAAGGTCCATAAGTGACAAAGAGGTATTCTCTTCTCCAAGTTATTGCCGGAGACCATCTCTCCCCTGTGCTCAAGTACCCCTTCCCTTAATGACCCCGCGGCCCTTGGCTGCAGTTTTTTGCACTGGAAACTTTGAAGAGAAAAGGTAAGGGATAATGAAAAGTTAAAGGGAGAAGGCAGTCGCGCCAAGTTTATTTTTAATAATGTGTTAAATTTTTACTGATCTCCTCTTATTTCTCTCACAAGTATTTTTTGTAATGTTTTCTGATAAAATCATTGAATATTGAAGATAAACCAAAGAGTTATTCTGCTTAAATTGAAGAAATAAGTGACAAAAATATTGTCTCATGATTGATATGAGCCATTCCTGAACTAGTGTACCCGGGTACACTGCTTCAAATTGGGGGGGGGGGGGCTGCATTTTCCCTTTTAGGAAAGTAGACCACTTTTGCACACAAAGCCAATGATTAGTTGCAAAGTGTCATCAGCATAATGAAAGTACCCGGGATGTGAAGTAGAAAGCTGTCACAGCGAGTTGAAGTCCCATGTTAAAAATAAACACTCTACTAACATCATATTGGCAGATAGATGGGACTTTCCCTGGCTTAACTAACGCGGCAGCGACGTGACTCCCGTCATGACCTTATACAACACTTTACATTACGATGCCATTGAAATTTAAAACTTTTTCACTGTCTACCTCCTGGCAGAAGTTCAGGTACGATGAATCTCGGCTTTACCCTGACACTTCGTATAGCCGTTCATGATTGTGTAGTGAACCTGAAAGCACTCGGGAAACTCATGCAGTACAATCGTGTACGATATATCCCTGGAAACAAACGCGTACGTGAGATTGGGAATACAGCTTTAACTTTCCACAGGTCATCAACATCAACTTACAAAAACGCTGCTTGGCACGTTCGAAGTAAATAAATGGTTTATTTTTGTCGAGCCATAGAAGTTATCGTTTACTTACTTAGGTTATCTAAGTAATATGTAAACAGCTTCACCGTGTTGCACCATCGCCAGACCAGATCACTGCTTCAGACAACTGGTGAACAAATTTTGCGCATGTCCGAGTACTACCGGGGAAATATACCTGGTTAATTTTCATTGTGGCATTGTTATCAACCTGGCAGACGACTATGGAACGCGAATTACGCAAAGTTCGTCAATAACGGCGTCATCGTTAGTAACAGCGATGTACATTGAGGTAAT
>WURT03011031.1:0-12017 GCA_009936505.3 Holothuria glaberrima | reverse complement strand
TTGCATTTAACACTGCAATCGGGTTGCATCAGAGGCCACCAATTTCACATCCATGCACTGTGGTTACGACAGCTCTTTATTAAACAGTTAATTCTGACATGTCAAATTTTGACACTCCTTAAACAATGCAAGAATTACAGATCACATGCATGGCTTATTTTTGTCATGTAGGCCTATTTGATTTGCTAGTGGCTTTGCATATATTATCAGGTCAAGAAACATAACTTAAAGGCCACAAACCCATGGATAATACACCGCTCTAGTGAAAACCACTGGACAGTGCTAAATGTGCAAAACATGCTAAACCTTTTCACTCCAATGCATTGTGTCATATGTGAAAGTGACCTGTATTCAGAAGCCCCAAAATAAAGATGTCCAAGTATTAAGACCATTTCACACAAAATGCAATATGATGTAATGTGATATATGACAACAAAAATATTGCCAGACCTTTCACACTATGGTGACTTTCTCTCTCTCAGCAATATTCCAATAAATAATTAGTCATGCAATCTAACAAAATAGCAATTCTATCTCATCACTGGTCACAAAATATATCGCTCAGCAGTTAAGTGAATGAAAGTTGAAAAAATTTGCACCTAAATTTTATCAAGTTGTATCGAATCGTCTAGCACCTAGTGTGAAAGGGCCTTTAAGCTGTTTGAAGCCTTCTTGTGGTTATACCAACATCCTTCCTTGAAACAAATACCACAGTGTAGTATTTGCCGGAAATAACTAAGGTTGTGCAAAATTAGCATTATGAGGTTGGCCTAGAGCTCAATCACTTAACTATACTAGCATGGGCAGACTCCCAAACCAAAAGGTAGAAAGGCTATTAAAAATGGCTTAAAATTCTACAGCCAGCACATTATTTGAAATTGTGAACACAGGCCTATGTTACATACCTTTTTGTACTCTGTCAGGATCATTCATTCTGATAAATATTAACTTATAACCTAGGCTTGGCCTAAGTACTGTGATACAGCAGTACCCTAGTATGGTAGCCTAGGATTCGCTTTTACGTCTAGCGGTACCCTAGGCATAGGCTGTGTTGTAATAGCTGGGAATCTTTGCTGATTTAAGTTTTTGTTGAGCTAAAACCTTGTGAAAAAGAGATCTATAAGGAATACCAGTAGCCTATGAGAAGTATTACACCCATACCTAGCATCCACTAACTAAAGCAACTGTCTAGGAGGGGAACAACATCTGCAAAACCCAGTAAATGGTTAGACTATGGCTAACTTTTAGGACTAAAAATAGTATGATGGCGAAACCTAATGGGGCCACCCTAAGAAAGTTTTCCTTTTTCTTGAACAAACAAAAAGAAAAGGCTAAGAATCTATTTAGACCTGAAAATCTTTCAGCAGACTTGATCTTATTTGCATGCCAAAAATCTATGGTGCAGAATTTTCCTTTTGAGATTTTTCAGCCAAAGCCAAAGATCTGAAAGAGCCTAATAAGGCCAGCAAGCGCTCTTTGCAAGTTTTTCATACAGAGCTGTGTGTACAGGCTCTGTGCAGGCAGTTTGCAAGTTAAATTTGAGGCTGCATATCGTTGCGTGTGCATGCTTGAAATATATCTGGGTGCACATACATTTGCTAGGGAGCTTATGGTACCCGTGCTGCTTTGAAAATTGATGCACGGATTGCGAAGGCAGTTATTGACACGCATTGTTGGTTGTATGGATGTACGAGATTTGAACGTAGCCTTATAAGGTCTCTTCACTATACTCACACGTAGGATAACCTTGCCATTTGTGCTTCAGAGACTGCTTTTTATGACCCCACTAAACCGTAACCTAACCTCTAAACTAACCCCAACCCTAATCTTATCCCTTAGCGAACCCCACACATAACCAGACCTCCCATGGAACCCCTAACAACCCCATTTAAACGATAGGCCTAGGGTAACGTTTCTTTCTACCCTTCTACCAACAATAGGCTAGGCCTACTTGCAAGTGTCGTACGCCCAACCACAACCTGACTTACCCTAGCCTATGCTATCAAGCATGAGGCATAAAGTCTAGGCACATGCAACTAAGGAGAGAACGTCACCCTATTACTAAAACAGGGTTTCATCTGGGGTTCCACCTGGGGTTCGATTATGCCTAGGGTTTAGTCAGTTAAGGGGTTAGGTTAAGGTTAAATGGCCTCTGAAATAAGCAATGTCCGAAGTACTTATTGTAAGGATATCATACAAGGGAGTAGGCCTTACTATTTAACCATATTTTGGGGTTTACGGCCTAGGCGGCTAGGGATGACGTTCTCTCCCTAGGGCCTAAGGCCTAGACTCATGTGGCCAAGGCCTCAGCTTGGTCTATTTTGGCAAACTAGTAATAGGCCCTAAAGATTCTTTTAAGTAGTAATGAATGCTATTACAAGGCTATCCTGGGTAATCAAGCTGTAGGCTCCCAGTACGACCTAGGCCCTAGGCCTAGGTGCCTAGGCCTAGCTCTAGGCTAAATAGTTATACGGCTCGGGCTGAGTTTGGCCTAACGTTAGGCCTTAGGCCTAAGCTAGGCTAGACATAAATCAAGTAAGATCTGTGCGCGTAGGTTGGTTTCACTTAGATAATCCTTCAGTCAACACTTGCAATATGTAAAAAGATCTCTGAAGAATTCAAATAAAATATAAAATGTAAATTTTGGCAAATTGTGAGCTGTAAACATTTACAGAAGGCTCAAGAGGTCAAGTAAAGGCTAGCCCACCTGATGCCATGATTCTTCCAGTGAAGGCTTTGCCGAGAAACAGCCAGTCTCGTGCAAAATTTTTAGCTCGTTGAAAATACCTCCACAAGGTAAAAAATCCATGATTCTCTTCCTTTTTATGCAGGACAAAATCACAAGTTTTTCAAGAAAATGAAGGGTACAACTTGAACGATACCAAAGGGAATGTGTTGTAGGCTAGCAGTCGTACTACACAAGCTGCAACTGCAAGTAACACTCGATGTTTTCATAGCAGTTAGTACGATGTGTAGCCATACATGATAAAGAGCTCAGAGCTAGCGAAGTTTAGCTTGTACACAAATACCCACATGCGGCAGCGGAAACCCGGAAGAGATATATATGAATAGTCATTGCCAAATTTCTACTTAGTCCAATAGCAGAGCAGATACGGTACTGCATATTTAGCAGCTAACAGTTAACGCTTGACAACCAATCTACGGGCCCGTACCATAATCTATCACAGCGTAACATAGACGCGGTATCATGATTGGTGAAAGTTTTCATCGTGGATCTCCTTAAAAGGACAGTACACCGTTATTATGATTCATGAATCACATATTTGTTTGTGAGTAAAGCCCCGGTAAAGTAATTACAGTTGGTGACCCGTTGAGCCTCCACTATCCGCCCACGCACAAAATATTCCCAGCAACTACTGCTTTATATAATCTACAAATACGATCACCAAAGGCCAGGGTTCTAAAAACCTTGATGTGTGAATTGAGCTTTGGAACATGTTATTTTTTACTTTGAACGAGGTGAACAAACTTTCTGACACTGGTCCGCTACAAATGCGAGAGGCTTGAATTTGCCGGCACACTCAGTAATGAACGAAAGAGATTTCGTTGCTTAAGGTGTTAAGATGTATATAATAAAGAAATAATCCCTCATTCAGTACTAACACATTGGACTTTGTTCATGCTTTAACAGGACATTTTGTGACGTGTAGACTACTCGCGAAATACCACTAAGTACCTGCCACCTCCTGTTCTTCAACGCAAAAGAAAACAAGCTTGGGTAGTGTGCGATTGAACTGGATCAAATTTTACGACCTAATGACTTTTAAAAGTTTAGAATTTCAAATTTTTTTAATTTCATTTATTCTCAGATCGTAGGTTCGTTCACCGTTTATTTAATTATGCATTAATTCATGAATCATTTATTCATGTCATCATTAGTATTCACTTATGTATTTATTCACGAATAAAATTGAATATAGCATGAGTGGTCTCCTGAACAGGTAGCAAAGATTGACAATGCCGGCCACTCGGCCTGTCCAGATAGGCATAATTCAGGGCCTCTGGAGCGGGTGAAGGATTGGGTGGAGGAGGGGGTGAGGGACTTCAGCCCCGATAGTTTTGGGTTTGGGTTTTTCTTTAAATACTTATCATTAGCTGTGCTCAGAACGGACAAAAATTATCTTAGAGAATGCCGAAATCTAGGAGCAAACATGTCCAATCTTAGAAGCCTTCCGACAGCCTTCTATTATGATGCACTAAAAAATTATACATTCACCCATATTTCAGCGACCCAATGAAGGGTTACATACTTGCTTTGTTAACCCCATCTGAACCCATTGGACACTTCTTGGTTTAAATAAAGGGAAGGGAGGGGAAACTGGTATTTTTTCTGACCTTCAGAGCACTTTCCTAACATGCATAGTATTGTGAAACAGAGGTCATGGCTGAGTGACATGGCAGAATAACCCAATTAAGGGAGCCATGCAGCCATGATGTCGCCGTTAATTTCATGAGCTAGATATTACTCGATCGGCGTTGACCAACACTGGTGCCCGCACCTCCCACCGAAAACAAAAATATGGTCTTACACCCTTACTCTCAAAAAAAAAAAAATTAGGTCCTCAGATGGCAGCCCACTGTCATTTATGCACTCAAATGACCGTACAAGAGATTTCGGAAGGTCAAAAATGAAATAAACGTCTAACTATTTTATATAGTTCTGGCTACTACAATTTATATTGTAAAACCTCACTTGAGTGGTCCTTGGCCTAAAACTTGACAACCACTCGTCTCACACAATTTCAAATAGGTATTGTCCATTTGGTCCTTTCCCTAGTTTTGCCATTGCAACTGGGACTTAAGACCCTTATCCACATTTTTAAGGAAGTGAGAATAAGATCATCTGAACCAAAAGAAGTAATATCATTGAAACGAAACATGTTGTCATTTCACTGTAAGAAGTTCTCATTTCCGCGAAATAAAAATAATCCCGCGTTTAATTGGGGGCGCACTTCATTTTCTTGCTGTAGACCACACTAATTCTGAACTTTTTGCCCTATGGATTTGCAGAGGTTTCCCCTGGTGTAGCAATTAAATTACAGAAATACGTCCAGCCAAATTAGATTCTAATTTGAACTGGTACAGAGATTACGAAATGGTCTCGTCTCTGCTAATTCTCTTCCAGATTTTACATTCCTGCTTCGCTCAAGTACGATTTTACATTTCTCCTTGAAAGTAATTAAATTTATGTACATGGGAGTGGGTGTCACTAATGAAGCTGCGCCTCTTCTGAGCAACCGTATTCTGTGGTTAACCCTCGTTCCCACCACACCGAGTCGGGAAAATCTATTTACTGACTGGTTCAAACTGAGTTGAACTTCGGCAACAACAGTATAAGAGGAACTGTGTCTCAACCAATCTGAAGCTATCACATGATTCATCCTCGGATTCGTCCTCGGATTCATCCTCGGATTCAAAATTTATCCTCGTATTCATCCTCGGATTCATCCTCAGATTCAAAATTCATCCTCGTATTCATCCTCGGATTCAAAATTTATGCTCGTATTCATCCTCGGATTCAAAATTCATCCTCTTAGGCCCATTTATCCTCGGATTCATCCTCGTATTTATCCTCATATTAATCCTCGGGTTCAAGATTCATCCTCGGATTCGAGGAAGAATCCGAGGATGAATACAAGGATGAATCCGAGGATGAATACGAGGATGAATTTTGAGTCCGAGGATGAATACGAGGATTAATTTTGAATCCGAGGATGAATCCGAGAACGAATCCTAGGACGAATCCGAGGATGAATCCTGTGATAGCTTCAGATTGGTGTGTCACCATATGTCTGCCGTAGCGGGACGAGGATGTTTCACTGCCTCTCTCCGTTGCAGGTCTCAGGTTGAACTTAAATGCGTCCAAGATTACGAAGCACTACTAAACGTGATACAAGGGAAAGAATGTGCTGTCACTACAAATGTTGTGGAAAAAGTAGCCCTTAACATCATTGCTTCATCCAGTCTCACTAATAAACTCTGGCAATAGATTCTCTTCCCCCGAAAATATTACGGAAGACAAGATACATGAATGATGCATGATTTGACAGTTAGAAAATTTCTGTGAACAAGTTATTCATGAATGCAAAAAATCGAGATTTTCTTTCTGTGAGCAACTTATCTCTTGAAAATGAAGTTAATCAGCTACCTAACTTTTGATTGCCTATCTTTCCTTTTCTAATGAAGACATGGCTTTAAAGCAATGGAAATCACTGTACTCTAAACGCATGGGTGTCAACAGGTGGGGGATGGGGGCATGTCCCATACCCCCACCTTTGAACGTGGACTGATCGTCCCCCTAGTTTTTTTAAGAATCTAACGAAAAAAGTATGTTTGATTTCATAGCTTTCAAAGCTGATTCAATGAAATCAATTTGAAAACGGCGGAAACAGCCATTAAAAGACTCTGTAGTCTCACCCCAAACAGTTATAATTCTCCATACTAAGTTTACTGGCCCCTCCTCCAATTTAAACAAGAACACCTGTCTAGTACACTTCCAAGACAGAGCCACAGTAGCCTGCACCGAGTGTCAAATGCTCAAGGCCATATTTACACACAGCAGTGTGAGCTCAATTGGGAACACAACTGACAATACAAGTCATCATTTACTGACAACAGTGGAGCTCTTCTTCTGAATGTCAATCAAAGTACAGCCACCAATTGTTTATAAAATTATAGAGCTATTCCTTAATATGTTTTAGGGATGCGATGGCCCATATAATGGACTGAAATAGAAGGGATTTGACTGAATTTAAATTGCAACACAGATCAAATGACCTCCAAATACTTCCAGGGACCCTACGTGTTCCCCTGATCGCTTTTAGGGTTTCGCTATTCTCGTGTGAAATAGTTCTGGTCAAGATTATGCCCCCTCCCCACTTTCTACAAGCAGTTGACGCTCTTGCCATTAACTTCCTGCTTAAACGCAGTATTTTCCTTCCAAAATGTTGTCCTGAGTACATTGACTGGTGGCCCCGATGAAACACACTGAAAGCAAGGCTAAGAGAAATGATGATTCGCAAAAACGTCAAAGTGGTGCTCAAAACCGAACAGACCAGACGGAACAACCATTTCCCTTAGCCTACTTTAAGTAGCAACGTGATCGGTTCCCGTAGCCATAAGGCGAAAACTTCCGGGCACCCTTTTTTCCATTTCGATTAACCCATCGCGTTTCTTACCCTGAGCTACAAACAGAAGCGGTGTTATGGTCGAATGGATAAAGGCGGTGATAGTTGAAACAATGAGGTGTAACAATCGGGAGATTCGGGATTCGAATCCGTGACGGGATGAACGCCTAGCATCGTAAAAACTGCACTCATGTTCAGTCTATGCATATTAGTAGGGACCTGTCTAAGTGGCACGATCCCTGATATCTGACCATGGACGTGGATCATGGGGGACGGGGGAACGCGTCCTCCTCACTTTTTTGGGAATGGGGACATTGTCTAAAAGTCCTACCCTCTCCCCACTTTTTTCAAAAATGATGAAAACTAAAACTGTGATTACGAATTTACACTACATATCAAAAGCTAAATTTCGCCCAAATATGGCACCATTTGCCATATAGACACCTTCCAATTTCATTTTTTCTTCAAAGCCTTAGACCCCTCCCGGATTCGTAAATGGTAAAAAGTCTAACAATTAACTGCTCACTCACTTCACGAAGTGTAGTTCTGATTTATCCCAAGGACTGAGTAAAAAATTAACTTAAGCAAGCAAAATGAAAAAAAAACTTCATAAATAAGTAGAAATTCTTGGTGATATATTCAATTCAAATTTAGCACCAAATGTAGCACCATTTTGCAGCTAGCCCACCTTACGTGAGCATAAATTTGGAGGGTTGGACGGCGACACCCCCCCCCCCCTTAAAACCCTCTCCCAGGACAGCGATTCGCAAATGGTGAAAAATCCCCTGGGCCACTTTTGGAAATGGATCCACGCCCATGTATCTGACATGAACATGCTGCAGACCAGGTCAGTGAGATACGTGAAATTCGAGAAATCTGAAAGAAACGGATAACACACAGTTGCTTGAAGACACGACACATTGCAACACCCTACGATGACCTATCGGCCCACCATTTTGCTATGACGCACCGAAGCACGTCTGAGAATTTTTTATGTTCCGTTGTCGCTAACATTACACTAGTAAATACGCTGATGTATTTACAGAAATAGCGAGTGGCTGGTTATTATTGGCAAGTACAAGTCATCACCGTAACTTGGAATGACGGCCAAAACGAAAAGAACGAGTCTTTAGAGTGACATTCAGTGGATTCTAATATACATAGCAGGCAGCACACGGGAGCTGCAAGACGAAAGATATATCGAGGGCGCTCTACCTAAATATAGGCAAAGATATTATAAGCTAATATCTTTGAATAGAGGAACTGCTCAGCTGTCTCGCGAGAGTGAGCAACATTTGACGCAATTTGTATTCCGTTCAGAAGAGACCAGTATAGTTCTCCCTAACCTTTTTTTTTTTTTTTTTTTTTTTTTATTTGATCTCTTTTGAACCCTTAAACTTTTATTGAAACAGACTTTTCCATTGCTTGAAAAACATTGTCGATTATGTGTCTTCCAATAAAAAGGAGGGGGGCGATGACACATGAAGTACAACTGAGAATGAGCAACCTATATCCTTACTCTGTCGAAGATGCAAGAAGTGTTCCTTATTCCTCATTCCATCTTTCTATCCATTCGATATAAGAACAAACTTTGTAGAAGCCGAAAGACAAACGATGTTATCGGGGGCGCTCTACTTAAATATATGCTAGAGTAACTTTATAGGGAAAGGTACTCGAATATATTGTACAGACCCTATACAGGTAGGATCTCTAATATAGGCAATTGCTCAGCTGTCTCGCGAGCAGTGAGCAATATTTTACGCAAATGCATTCAAAAGAGACCAATTTAGTTCTTGAATTCTGGATCATGAAATCAAGGCCCAAACTTTTTTCACTTTCTTTCTGTTTTTGAACCCCTAAATCATTTTTGAAACAGACTTGTCCATCGCTTGAAAAGAATTTCCGCTTATCTGTCTTCAAAAACCGTGGCAGTGACACCTGAAGTACAACTGAGAATGACCAACCTATTTTCTCACTCTCGCAAAGACATAAGTGTTTCGTGTTCCTCAATGCCTATCTTTCTTCGATTTGATCTAAAGTAACAACTTTGTATAACACTGCAATTAACCGACGATATAAACTCGCAACATGTTGTGGATGTTCTCAAGAGGCTGAAATCTAATGCTCTTTGTTGTATTGCGATCATCTGCCTAATTCAAAATATCAAAAGAGAGGATTATCCCAATACGATACCGCTTTAAATGGATTAGGTGCACAAGTGTTTGAGGTTCCCCGTGCCTTTGGTATTTGCAACATACAGAAGCCTAGCTCTTCGCCAATTTTAAATCCTACTTGAGATCAACAATCCCCTAAAATCAACAATCCCCTAAAATTGTCGAAAGATTGCGGCTGTTTACCCTCTTGGTTCAATAAGAGCTCCAAACATGGATAAGTGTTCACGAGACGCGCAACAGAATTATAACCTTAACGATTTCACTCAGAGGCAAGAAAATTTGACACAGTGCGTATATATTTTATCTTGGGATGCACTGTATTATAACCTCTTATTTATTTTATATATTTAGTCGATCCACTCCTATTGAAAATTTAATGACACAGTTTGTCGCCTATATAACGAATACAGTGCACTAAATATGGCCAACCATTTCACATGCTTGCGCAAAAAAATAAAACAAAAGTTAGTACTTACCTTGTTGAGAAATGGCAGCTTCTCATTTTATTAATGGGCTTCTCTCAGTCACTAATATGCACTATATGTATGCAATGGCAACACAAATTTCACAATCGGGCAACCATGTACTGTACCAAACTGGGATTCATGGAACATCAATTTCCTTTAGCATAGAACACTAAATTGATCCAGGCCCACACTTATCTAAAGTTAACAATTTGCGAGTTTATGGAGAAACTTTGCTTTAAACTATCATCATGGTCCCATCAAATTTGAAAACGTAAGGTCTCCCCGTTGTGTTATGAGAAACTGTGGGGTTTTCGTTCTGTGTTTTACAGTTAGCCCCGTCTTCTAATTAATGTGATTTAAGGACTAAACACACCCCCGCAACATAAATACGAAGTTTCTTCGCTCCCACCACCTCCCCTCGCCCCATGCTCCCACCACCCTCTCCCACCACCCCCCCATGCTTCTACCACCTCTCCCTCCCCCCATTAGGGACGTAGCCAGAGTGGGTATAGGGTTTCATGCCATGCCCTCTGTCAGCCAGCCAAAAGAAATGACGCATGATAGGCCTGTTGCAATTGTTTAAAACGAACAATTTGCATTACCGTACTCGTCTCGTTCGCGTGATCTTGTAACTCTCACCCTCTTAATTCTAGATCCTAGCTACGCCACAGCCCATTGTTTCCGCTGGCGTTAATTCCATCGCCACTGACACCTTGCGCCAAAGAGTGCCTGAATTCTGCGCTGAAAGTTCATGTATTGAGTTCTGTATATTATAGTGCAGGCTGTAACATAGCACCCTTAATTAAAGAACCTTGTGACATTGTGGTTTTCTGTCACATACCGTACTATACGGGCTTGATTCCTTGATTGAAGTTGGTATGCGTATACGTACCCATACTATACTGGCAGGCTTACCGTGTGCCATGCCTCTTCCTGTAAAACCTATTTGATCAATTTCTATAGGCGCGTAGCTAGGCAGGGTATGCTACCGGTCCCTGACTTAAGCGCAAAAATGAGATCACTTGTTTCTTGGGTTTGTGTGATGCCCCTTACAAAAGCCCGGCTATGTGCTTGGTTATAAGCCCGTTCCCGCTTTGTGCTGTAAAGTTACCAAAAAAGAATGAGTCTGAAAGTGAATTTTCTTGGCTTCTCTATAACAAAATACAGTTTTTCTCATGACACTGTTTTACTAAGGAGCTGTAAGAGCTCCCTGGTTTCACTGTTTATACTTTCAAGAGTCTATAAAGTATTGACAGCACACCGACCAGACACTGCACTGAATACTGTCGCCAAACACAAGCGGTAAATGACCTTTTTCGTCAGGATTTCCCCTGAGCAATCAGCCACCAACAGACCCATAGGTACGGTACGGTAATGAGGCAAAGGCGGCGCCCCGAGAAAGCCCCCCCCCCCCCCGAACATGACAATTGTTGAAACTATACACGTTTACATATCTCCCACTCCCCGCCGCTATATCGGTCCTGGCTCTGGATTCAATACCTTGTCTGCTATACACGGGCCTGGCCACCACCCTCCACGGGCAAATCCCCTTCTTTGCATTCATCGTAAAACGAAATACCAATTGGGGATGTTCATCATAAGAAATTCACAAATGCAATAAAGCAGATGCTTGGAGGCAATGGGAAAAATAAACTTTCAAAATATACGATACAGTGAACAGAAAGAAATATCAGCTGCAAATGGAAAAATGAACAACTTCAGAACAAAATGTCTGAAAATTGAAAGAATGAAATAAGGAAACTGAGGTTCATTACTTGCAGGAGTACTTGCAGTCAGTGGCTTAGCTTTGCCAGGGAGCAAGCCCGCCGGGCCTCGCTTAATTAGTTACCCCACTGAAAATCGACTGAGGATATATACCCCTCCATATTTTAAGTCCTCAATGAAACGGTGGAGACTGAGTCCCCTCACCCGTGCGCCCTCATGTATAATTTCTAGAATCTGGTTACACCACTGCGAATTGACCAATAGGGAGTTTCCATGAAAACGGGGAGGTATTCGTGATTAAATATTTTCGAAATGCACTGTCGTGATTGGGAGGACAGTAACATACCTAAAACTTCGGTACTGATGGCGTTCGGTATAGTCCTTTGCTGGATGGACCTAAATGAAAAAAAATCTGCGATTTGAAAAATGCCACACTTTCCAAAGTGAGGGAAGGGTCGAACTTGGCCCACGCCCCCTCCCGATATAATGACAATAAAACAGTT
>WURT03011021.1:0-13064 GCA_009936505.3 Holothuria glaberrima | reverse complement strand
GTTCCAGAGTGAAGGGGATTTCATTTAATGTTTTGATATCAAACATGTTAAAAAGTTTGGAATGAAAGATACCAATGAAAGAACATACCAATAATATTTGAGAACAGTAAAAATACTGATGCCTTGACATATCACACCCCTGTGAAAAACATCTACCCCTTCCCCTCACAAAATAACTTGCTACCCCTATGATACATTCTGCTACTGGCCTAATTTTTTGGTTTCGATGATAAGAGAAACCCATGCATTCATGATGGCGTGTGTGTATGTGCCTATGTGTGTGTGTGTATGTTTGTTTGTGACACTGCTGGTTAACACGATACCTCAAGAAGGGAAACTGACAGTTCTCAAACTTAGCATATAGGTGCCCCATATTGAGAGGAAAAACCCTATTGTTTTTGGTTGGGGTCAGAGGTCATCTAGGTCACCGGGGTCAAACTTTGAAAACCTTGTTTACACGTCACTATCCCGAGTTAGGAGGCTTAGATTTCATACTTAGTATGTAGATGCGTTATGGTAAGAGGAAGAACCCTGTTGTTTTTGGTGGGGATCAAAGGTCATCTGGGATCACCAGGGGTCTAACTCTGAAAACATTGATAACATATCTAGTTAAAAACTTGCGCTTCCAGAATCATATAGGTGACCTTGGTATCGTTAATATTTAGATGTCAACATTTTTCAGTGCTGTTTGATTGAATTTCAGTCACTACTCAGTGAGGCTCTCTTTTTAGTAATGTCATTTTTGGAAGAATTTTACTAAAAATGTGGACGGTTTTTTGAATGTTAGTAAAGTGTTTTGTGTGTGTTAGAAAAGTAGTGTCCAAGAGTAGGATTAGAAAATGTGATTGGTTCTCAGAAGTTGTCTATTTTGGGAGGCATTTTGTTTTTCTTTTTTTTTCAATTGGCCTGCTATAATTCATTTTTCACTTCCTTCCACTTCTGCAGGTCTTGAAAGATCATTTTGGTTCCAGCAGTGAAGACGATTCTAGTGAGGAGGGTAGACGGCATGGTGGACGTCACGGAGGTCGCCATGGAGGACATCATGGTGGACGACACAACAGCAACAGTGACACCAGCAGTGGCGAGAAAGGAGGTATTCGACGTCGTGGTAAGTGGAGGTCTTTTTGCTGAGCGTTTAAATTTTAAAGTATTTTAGAGATTCATCTATTTTTATTTGGTCCATTATCTGCTAAGGGTTTAAAATGCAAAACATGCCATTTGCATGCATTGTCTCCCCCCCACGACCCTTGCAGTGTACTTTGTCAAAATGTGAGAAATAATGGATGTTTGTCAAAGAAAACATCTGAACACCGTCAAGAAACATACATGGATCTTTTACCCCTTTGTAAAATAAACTAAAAATACCTACAACCTGTATGGGCATGTGGGATTTCTATTTTTGGGGGGTGGGGGTGGGGGGTGGGGGCTTGGAAGTGGAGGTGAGAGGGACAAATATGCTTGGGATCCTGAAGCTGAATTGTATTAATTTCTAAAAAAATCGTTTGTTAGAGTAACCGTGAGATACTTGAGGTCACAAAACAATGCTGAAAATGTTGCTTTTTGAGTTTCTTAGAATTTGGTTTTCAGAGAAATTGTGCTTTCAAGAGCTCACTTTGAAGTCAGAGAGAAATGAATGACGCAAATACATTTCAAGGAATCTTGTCAGGTCACAGAACAAGTGGCATATGCCACATTTTATCCTGTTGTTCCTCAGTGCAAGAAGTATGTCACTTTATTAAATGTTGACATTGTTTTTGGATGATTCGTCATAGTAAACTTTGTGTACAGGCTTTAGAGTTAACACTTTTATGAGAGTGTGTATGTTCTTTTACAATCAAATATTTATCAACTTACAAGTGGGTTTTAATTTTCCTTGCAAAACTTGTTTTGTTGACATGTTTTTTCCATTCACCCACAGCCTACCGTCTAAGGGAATACATGGAGAATGTCCGCACCTTTGATGGCAAGAGTGTGACAGACATGCACGTGTTCCAGTCCCACACCCTGGATGACCTGTCCCAGGAGAATAGGGATAAACTTTGGGAAGTTGCCGGTGGATTCATGCCATAAATTGGTATTGAATCTTTGACAGATTCTCTCTCATATCCCTTCACATTTCTTAGGGGCCATTTGTAGAATTGCTTAAATATTTGCATCTGGTTTTTGTCATATTTGTTCACCCTCCTCTCAGAACACCACTTTATAGTTCGCACTCAAGTGTTATTGTTGTTCATACCTGTCTCCTTACATTTGAAAGTAATATTTTATGTAATATCACTTTGTAGTCAAAGCTTCTATAACAACCCCGCAAAAAATGGTAGCAATTCTTGATATTTCATGCAAGTGTGGTGTAACCCTTCTAAAATATGTCCTACTTGTATTGTGTCGTAATGCAGGGCTTAAAGGTCGAAGCTTGGCTCTTGCTTATTTTATGAGTATAAAGAAAGAGTTTCTGCTTTAGGAATCATCCAAATTCCCCCTCCCCTACATCAAATGGCTCCCCCTCCCCCTACTTCAAATGGCTCCCCCTCCCCTACTTCAAGTGGCTTCCCCCTCCCCTACTTTGAATGGCTCCCCCTCCCCTTTTTCAAATGGCTCCTACAATAAGTACCTTCGAAAATATTATAACTTTATCTGGCATGCTATTCAATATGCATTTATCTTTTAAAAACTCATCCATTTATTTTCATGTTTTCATTGGTGATTGTGTTTTATGATACCTTTTTGTTTGTGAGTTTCTTCAAAAGTATTTGTTTTATCCTTT
The DNA here is from genome assembly GCA_009936505.3 of Holothuria glaberrima. NCBI lineage: Eukaryota > Metazoa > Echinodermata > Holothuroidea > Aspidochirotida > Holothuriidae > Holothuria > Holothuria glaberrima. The sequence continues at coordinate 10,300 of WURT03011021.1, read as the reverse complement.
GTATGTATGACCTCTTGCAGGAGTTGGCAAAGAATATCTCTTGAATCCTGATCGGCTCCCTACAGTTATGATAACAGTTCTTAAAGGGAAATCTTGTGTTTGTTTTACAGAAAACTTTCATATATTTAAACCAATATTGATAGATACGGAATGATAGACGATTCAAAATAAGGCAGAACGGTAGCTTTCTTTTCAAAAAATAAGGATCTCACAGGAAGAGATTCAGTTACTTGTTGCACAAACAGAATTTGTTCACTCACACTTTCAAATACTCAAATAGTGCAACATTCATAACTCCTGCAATGCATAATATTTTGAGGAGATAAAGCTATTGCTAGAGTTTATTGGTGATACTGAATGGTATAACAATGATTAAAGGTATTTCTGATGTATGCCATTTTTGTGCATTTCAAATGCAATATTTTCCTTTAACCCAAAGAATCAATGCTAAATTTACATAAACGCGTACATTCAATGCAAAATGGTAGCATATGACATTGCATGGCACTGGCTCACTAATATTTCACAATCTACTAGGCTGCACGAGGTTGAAAAACATGAGAAGCTGATCCCTCAGGTGATCATCCATGCATTTGGACAAAACAGATTTGTAGTGAGTATCATTGTAACTAATCTGATCATGATTACAGATACAACTATGTTATTTGTGATCATATATATGTAGATTCCTACCATGAGTTTGAATTACTAGTATATTAGCTCTGATCATGAGTTTGAGTACAAGTACATTAGCTCTTATCATGGGTTTGAAGTACAAGTACATTAGTTTTGATCATGAGTTTGAGTACAAGTACAATAGCTCTGATCTTGAGTTTGAGTACAAGTACAATAGCTACGATGATGAGTTAAGTACATTAGCTCTGATTATGAGTTGGAAGTACAAGTACATCAGCTCTGATCATGACTTTGTGAAGATTAAGTACAAAGGCTTTGATTATGAAGATGGGATGAAATTCATTTTCTCTCATCAAGAAATAAGTGCAAGTAAATTGGATGTATGATCACAAATTTATAAAGGCTGATTAAGAGTACAAGTGTTTTATCTGTTGTAGTGTGTACAAAGTGAGCTCTGTTATGACTTCTGCAAAAATGATTCCAAGTCAATTTCTGCCAGTCAAACATCAGAATTGCACATTAGCAGCAGTGTTTTGTCTTCAGATTGTCAACCACAATTGAAGAGTATAGAATCATACTAATGAGTTGGATTACAGATAACTGTATCAGAATGTCAGTATGAGTACATACTCACTACAAGTCTGTTAGAATGGAATAGATGGGACTGTACATATATTTCTGACACATGGTCTTTCGTTAACTGTTAGTCTAAGATGTATATGCGTACCTACTTACTTTAAAGTATTTTTCACATTTTAAAAGTAAACTTAATACACAGCTTAGCTAAGGTAACTAAAAAATTGTTTGGTTCATTTTAGAATGGCATAAATATTTCTGTGGCATATAGCATAGTGAAGTAAATTTAGTTAATGTACGACACAGCCTTAACAACTATTGAACTTTTTTGTTCATTCTAGAATGGCATCAATATATCTTTGGCATATAGCATATTGAGGTAAACTTAAAGAATGTATGACATAGCTTTAACTATAAAACTTTTTTGTTCATTCCAGAATGGCATAAATATTTCTTTGGCATATAGCTTTATCAAGTATTACTTTAAAGAAAAACAGAGATTTGGTTTATTTTAAAATGGCATCACATTTTTGGATAAGTGAATATCAAAATGAGTTTGGAAATGTTTAGATTTTTCTCTTTCTTTTTCTTTTTTGAATTAATTTTTGAAGAAATGTTTTATCCAATTTTGAATTCAAGTACTTGTCTAGTTTCACATTGGCAGGTTTAAGTGGCAGATCATCAGCTCACCGTATACTTGACCTTTGATGTGGCACAAACCAATCGAACAGTTACATCCGTAGAGATGGGCAAAACTTGAGTCATTTTTGAGTTGTGCCTGCTCTGGTCAGGCTAGGTTGATCCAAAAATTGATTAGATGGTGTGAAGTCAGTACACCTTAAACTTTGCCAAATGATGGATGGCTGCTTTTACATATGGATTGGTGGGAGATAGTCTTCAAGAATTGTGATATTAAGTACAACAATGGATGTAACATCGGGCATTGTTCAGTGAGTCTAAGCCCTGGTAGAACCATGGAAGTACTACCTCCGAGGTAGTATTTCCGTGGTAGGACACTAATATCTGTGTTGTGCTTTGGGTGAATCAGCAGAGAAAAAGGTTTATTGTTAGAGTGAGTATGAGAAATATGCATTTGTTAAATAGATAGAGAGTATAAGAGAGTTAAAATATATACTTGTATAAGTTTATTTTATGTGTTTTATCTGCAAATTCAATTTAGCATGAAAATTAAAGAGGACTGTAAACCTCAGAGGTTGAAAATATTTGTATTAAAGAGGTTTTCTGCAGTGAGGAGAAAAGAAAAATCAGGTTCTGACATGTAAAATATGATAGTAACACTTAAAGCTTGAAAATGAGCAATGCCTGTATCTGGATGAGGGTTTTATGTTGGCTACTCCAGTGCAAACTTTTAGTGAGCATTAACAAATATTAGTGATCCCCCTGTAAAGTCATGTTTATACAAGTAAATCATATCTACTACACAGTATCTGTTATGAACACTGTATGTGAGAAAAAGGATAGTACATTAATCATGAGTACTGGTTTGAGTACAAACATATTACATCTATTGTGAGTACCAGTGTCCCTATGAATTAAGTACAATTAATGTGTGTACCAGCTGGAGAACAAGCATACAGTAGTATATATGTCATGAGAACTTGTATGAGTACAAGCACATTACATCTATTTTGAGTACCAATGTGAATACAGGCTCAGTACATCTGTTATGAGTACCACTGTGAGTACAAGCTGAGCACATATATCTGGAGTACCAGTGTGATTAAAGGAGCAAAACATGTCTTAAGAATACCATTGTAGGTTCAAGGATATTACATCCGTTTTGAGCATGTGAGTACAAGCTCAGTACGTACATCAGATATGGGTACAACTGTGAGTACAAGCTCAGTACGTACATCAGATATGGGTACAACTGTGAGTACAAGCTTAGCACATATATGGTGAGTACTGGTGTGAGCATATGCGCAAAACATATCGTGAGAATACCATTGCAAGTAAGAGCATATTTCACCAATATTGAGTACCAATCTGAGTACAAGATCAGTACATCTGTTATGAGTACATGTGTGAGAATAAGCTCAAAACATGTTTCAAGAATACCATTGTGAGTACAAAGTAAGTACATCTTTTATGAGTACCATTGTGAGTATAGCATTTTTACATCCATTGTGAGCATGTGTGAGCACAAGCTTTGTACATCTACAGTTCATACCAGTGTCAGTACAAGCATGTGCCATCTTTAAAGTGTACTGCTGTGATACCTGTACAGAACCTTGCATTATCATCAATACCTACAGAAGTATATATGATTTGAATTATGAATCATTCATATTGAGGCCAGCAAAGGAAAGTGTAAAATGACACGAGTTAAAATTGGTACTTCAAATCAGGTACCATAATGAACCACAACTCATTGAGGCTGATGCAAGTGTTGTGTGCAAATGAAACTCTACTATAGCGTGTGAAGTTAGGTTATCATAGCAGGAATGAAGTATAACGCTTGTCAATGTTACAGTGGAAGACCTCGTACCTCTGGCCTTCGTCGTCAGTGCAGTAGTTGCCAACTTTCAGGTGATCAAGATTTCGTAGAGAGAAAAAAATAAAACAACTTAAATGCTTTTAGGTCTATGAGGCTCTATGTCAATGAAATATTTTTCTATCACTGCATTAATAAATATTAGTAATCCCTGTAAGTACATGCGGATATGTCTTCATTTGTGTGTCAGTTCTTGAAGCTCTTAGCTCTTGGCCTACATGATGCATCTTAGACGTACGTCCTGCATTTGTTAGTCAGTCCCATGAGTTAAGGGTGCATGGGTCAACTCAAGTGGTTTACACCAGTGGTTTTCAAACGCAGCCCTTGGCGTCGTATGTGGCCCCTGGCCCGGTCGTTACGGCCCCTGAATTGGTGTTACGTTTTGAGAAAAATCATATTCAACAAAAACAGAAGATGGGAAATTTGGGAAGGCACAGATAATCCATGCTGACATGTATGTTTGAAGTATGTTATTTAAATAACTACTTCTTCCAGTTTTGGCCTACTTGGTTGACTGCGTAGCAGCTGTACGGCATGTTCCTTGTTCAGTTATATCTAGCCAAGACTTATCTCGTGTGGTGCGTTGTAATCCTGTTGTGTACACGGTGGCATAGTTATGCAGTTGTGCATTGCGGAGTGGTTGTATTTGTAGTGAAAAGCTTGTAGCAAAATTACATCCCCTAGATTAAAATGCAGAGTGAGGTGACTGTACAATTGAAAAAAAAACGTATCGTGTTGTACGTGTATTGATTGGTATCTGAAATGAAAATTTCTGCCAGTCATCTTTTGGTGTTTGTAGAAACTAAAACGTGAGGGTGGCATTCCCTAAAATGTTGCTTGTGATGTTTTATATGAGCTCGCTCTTTCCACAACTCATTCATTCTACATTAAGTTCCTTGTCGACTTTGGAATGCGGCACTCGAACTCGGCAGACCCAGTTCTCTGACTACGTTTGAGAAGAACCGACCAAGCGCTTACTCACATGCTGGCCCAAAACGCAGGATAATTGCAGAACTTTTGTGACTTCATCCGTTTCAGAGTGCAGTATTCGTCATTGGAAAATGACGGATGATCAATATCGAATTGACTCGAGCATGCTAGTCGCAGAATTGTAGACAGGGGTGTCGCCTGCAGGTGGGGGTTGGGTACTATGACCCCAATCGTCTGGGAGACAAAAATAGGTACCGCGATGAAGTAAAATCCCCTATAAGGACAACTAGCTGCTGAGATGTGTTCCTTTATTTTGCCCTGTGGAGGGCCGATTGCTTAAAAAACCGAAAAGTTTCAAATTTTCTCATTAGAAGCCGAAATATTTTCGGCGCTCTTCGCGCGCGAACCCGTCGGGGCTCTGGTTACTGGCAGCTCAGTGGGGAGCTTAGCCGCCCTATCGAGCAAATCCTGGCGCTGCCCCGTTTGCAGAGGCTATTTTGTGGATAAAGAGTGCGATTTCCTGCAATCTACAGCCCTGGTGAGCAACATTATATGACCAGGGTCCCAACCGTGGTGGTTCTGGGGTTGTGTTGCTCCTGTTGAGCGCTGAAAATGCAGATTGCCTTCTTGAGGAACCACTTTCTATGAAAATTTCGTACCTCTGCCTTTCTTTGCCGCAGTTACAGCTTCGGAGTCTCTCAAGTATGGATTTCGCTCTTTGCAGTTATTGTCGTTTCTCAACAGCTGAAATCCTCCCCTGAGATCCTCGACCTCATCCCAGCCTCTGTATTTGGCCCTCACCCTCAAAAATTTGAGAATCACTGATTTACACGGTGCGCCGTGCTAGCAATCACACGAAAGCTCACAAGTAGGCAGGGGCGTCCCTAAGGATCGATGAGTGGCGGGGGGGGGGGTGTGGGTTTTTTCCCGACAAAACGGGCTACATTCCGGACAAAACATGCCTCAACGCCTGTGTCAAGAAAGTTTAACTCGTAAGCAGTGATGTAGCCAGGATTTCTCTCACGGGGGAGGGGGAACGCAGTATGTTCTTTGATTGCCGTCCTGGGGGATGGGTCTAAAGGGAGGGGGAACCCCTCCCCTTTGAAATTTTCGAAAAATTAGGTGTCCTTACATGCCATCTGGTGCTACATATGCTACCCTTATTTTCCTCCTCTCCTCTTTTCCTTCCCCTCTCCCCTTGTTTGCCGACAGACCGAAAATTTGCCGACGGCGACCAAATATTAAGGGGGGTGCGACACCCCACCCTCGCTCGCTACGGCCCTGCGCGTACGGTTTGCCTGCAATCCGACTGCGACCCGACGCACCTGATACCGACAACTCATCCCAGACGAGCAGTCAAAGTGAGTTGCATCAAATTCCAATAAGGCTTTTGTTGCACACTTTTAGACATACATTAAGTAAACGAGAGTCATCAATAAAGTTCCCGACAATTATGTGGCCCCAAATAATTTTTTTTCTAACTTAGGAAACTGCAAAAGACAAGAGGCAATTTTTTCCCGACAGCCAGCAAAATTTCTCGACGGACGACACTTTGAAAATTCCTGGGGAGGGGGGGGAGGTAGCACCCACACTCCCCGGTAATTCCTCTCCTGCAAGTAGGCATTGATATATCTGTTGTATCTAGGCCTACTATTAACGTTGGGAGGAAATGTTCACACCTTAAAAACCATATGAAAAATTAATATTGAATGATAGACGCTTCAAAACAAGGCAAGCATGTAACTTGTTTTCCAAGAAATGAGTGTCTCACAAAGGGAAATTCCGCTTTGTTGCTTTTGAACAATTTGTTCACCCACATCAAACTTTTAAATGATGCCACTTTCATGACGATTGTAACATAATATTTTTGAGAAGTAAAGTTAATTTGCAGGGTCTGTTGGTGACACTGAAGGATTTAATAATGATAAAATATATTTTCTGAAACACAAAATTCCCTTTTAAAGTGAAATTTTGAGCTGTAACTTAGAGCGGGCAGTTTCAGGCGGGTAGCTGCGGGGAAGTGGGAGGAACTTGTCCCCCAGATGTTTGTTAGGCCCTTCAAATATTATCTGTGTCCTAATAAAATGTGTAAGAATTAAAAAAGAAAAAAATAAATGCAGCGATCGGTGACATCTACCACATCAGAGACAAGCGCCCGGACAAAATTTGGACCTGTGGAGAACACTGCCTAACCATTCGAATTTTTCTCAAAGAGGAGGGGGACAACCCTCCCCGGGACGGCGAACGATACCGTGACCCCCTTTCCCCACTTGATACCAAGGCCGCCTGAAAATTTCATCCTAGCTACGCTCATGGGCAGTTCCGCTCTCCCAGTTTGGTGATTTTGCAGAGCAGAAGGATGATTATATAGCAAGACCGACCAGGTGAAAATTTTCCAAGGTTGGTTGTTAACTGTGATGGAAGCATCTAGTGCAAATTGTATTCAATGGCCAGTCAAACCTGCTTAAAATAAATTAAAACTGACCAGCCCACAGGTGTGGAAGGTTGTTCTCATATGAGGTTGTGGGGGTGGGGATGCAGGATGAACGTACGTTGGATCAGACCACTGTCCTGAGGAGGGGGTCTAAGGAAAGGGGTATGGTGTCCCCTTCCCTTTTGAAAAATTGTTAATATTTAAGGGTCCTTAGATGCAATTTGGTGCAAAGTTTTGTAGAATTTTAAGAAATATTACTGCAAATTTTTCCACATTTTTAATAGAGGAAACAAGTGGTTTTCGTCCTTGAATTGAGGGGCTACAGCAACCCAGCCTCCCTGCTTGCTACCCCTATGGACCAATTAAGTCCAAACCATTCATCTTCATACAGAGTTAAATGGGTTAAGCATGCAGTTCATCCCGAAAATTTATTATTTGCAGATGGATCAACGATGCCCTTCTCTCTAAATGTGAAAAGAGTAACTACAGAGCCCACTCTGCTTGGAGTGGTAATTAACTCTAATTGAGTAAAAATGTCACTCGCCAGAGAATGGAATGTCACTCGAAAGCGAGAGTGGTCACTGTAGTCACTCTTTTTGGTAGAATTTCACTCTTACTTTTAGAAAGTTTGTCGTTCGTAATCAGTTGGTAGGCTACGTACGTTATGTACACATTGGGGCCCTCCGGTGACAGAGTAGTTTACGCCACGGCGGATGCCGTCTACCAATGTGTTCAATATAAGTGCGAATCCCACAGTCTATAACTAATTTCTCTGTCATCTAAAACATATTCGACTACGGGGGGGGGGGGGGGAGAGGGAGAGGAACGTATTGTTCAAAATTACAGTCAATGGGGGATTTCGTTATCAATTTTATCAAAAGGTTTCCTAAAGATGTAGGAGATATTTCGTTTCCTAAATTTAGTTGATAGTCTAGGCTGTAATTAAATCGCATTGCCTCCTTACACAAAGGGATTATCTAACTAGGTGGGAAATGGGTTCAATTTATCAACCCAACTTGCGACGTCAATTTAGAAACTTTAGTCAGTTTTCTACAAAAAATGGGATAAAATTTGAATCAAAATTTTGGCAAATTTATATAAATGTAAACAAAATATAAACCAACATTTTAACTTTTGGGGCCATTTCCTACACTCTGGGAGGCATGTTTTCAAAAATTTCCTCCATACTCTACGCGCCAAGCCATGGTGGCGCGTAGCGTACCTACACTCCATCTTTTCAACATACAAAAGTCAGCCCCCCAATCGAAAATACCTTCCGACGGCACTGGATATATAGGTGTGCTCCTAATTTTTAATTCCTTTATACATTATTCTAGTAATTTGTATCTACAGGGATTGGCATATTCAATTTTAGATGGGAATTCGTAATTGTCATTGGTCTTCTTTGTTCTGATCAACTGTGCCCCGGGTCCGGGGCACGGTTGTTCATTGCCAAATTTTTGTTAATTTAGCTCTATTAATTAAACACAAAGTTTATTTATCCTTGAATGGATTTTTTCTTGTAGTCAAAGCAAAGGGGCAGACATTCAACAAGAAATAAACTTTCTATATATGTGGGAAGGGGGCTGAACTTTGACCTGAAAAATTTCTGATCAACTGTGCCCCGGTTCCCCCTACACACTGTGCGAGTTTCTTGGTTGACAGAGACGTACTACTCTTCCTGCAAAAACGGTCACGGTGCAAAGAGTCGACTCCTCCTCGAGTTGCGTGGATTTTGTCGAGTGTTCCGTCTTGCTTCCTACTTTGTTTAGACTTACCATAATAATCAGTTACCCAGCTGGCGAAGTAGGTTGCGCTCCAGACCGCAGCGCCCTGATGTAAACCAATCAACTTGCCGATTTTGTTTTGTCTTATTTTCTCTGTGCATTACCCCCCCCCCCCACTCCCCGGATGCTGACTTGGGTTAGTTAAGTGTATTTGTTCCTACATTTAGTAATGCGATAATTGAAAGCTCACGATTTCAGATTAGAACGATTAAAGTACTATAACAACAAACATTGCAGCATGCTGAAATTGTATAAAATTGTATATTGTCGTAAAGCCCATACAGTGGTCCACTTGCAAATTCGTAAGGGAAAACTTTCCCACAGAACGTTGTATTCAAGGGCGTGGATCCATCTCCAAAAGTGTGTGTGTGTGTTGGGGGGGGGGGACTTTTCACCATTTACGAATCGCTGTCCTGGAGGAGGGTGCCCTCCCATTTGAAGAAAAAATGAAATTAGAAGGTATCTATATGGCAAATGGTGTCATATTTGGGCGAAATTTAGCTTCTAATATGTAGTGTCAACTCGTAATAACAGTTTTAGTTTTCATCCTTTTTGAAAAATTGTGTGGGGGACTTTTTGGGCGATGTCCCCCCTTCCAAAAAAGTGAGAGGGATGCGTCCCCCATCCCCCCATGATCCACGTCCATGGTTGTATTTGATGAAATAATCTGGCTGAGTGTGTCGTTTTAGCTCAAATTGTCAATGAATTTAAAAATGCCTTCGATATGCACCCCAATGTCTGCAATAGGAGATAAGCTCTTCTCATTTTTGTGCAAGGGACCAGTTTGTGGTTTACAAGATCCTCGATGAGGATTTTTTTTATCTTTCGGGCTAGTCCTTTTCCTACTAAACTGAACTAAACTTCTAAGCATTTTGACACCAAGATCAAGTGGAGCGGCTTTTGTTTCGCAAAATACCAGTGCACCAATTTTCGGATGGACTCACGCTTCTCAATATCTTCACTGAAAGGTATTGCGATAGTGACATCCAAGATTTTGTTTCTTTTTTAGAACGTGAAATATTAAAGGGCAAATGCAGTCCCCCCCCCCCAATCTGAGTTAGTGTACCTGGTACACTAGTTCAGGAATGGCTCATATCAATCATGTGACAATATTTTTGTCACTTACTTCTTAAAGTTATGCAGAATAACCCCTTGGTTTACCTTCAATATTTCATGATTTTATCAGCAAACATTACAAAAAATACTTGTGAGAGAAATAAGATGAGATCTGTAAGATTTAGAAATTTTTTGAAAATAAACTTGGGGCGACTACCTTCTCCCTTTAAATATTAGATTACAGGATCTCACATTCTTAAAGGGGCTTATTGAGTTGGTTCACAAAATTCATGATTATTTTCACACCTATTGAGATTTACTCACATCTTTATGGTTAATAATCAAACTAAGAGATTCTGCACATCT
>WURT03010999.1:0-16397 GCA_009936505.3 Holothuria glaberrima | reverse complement strand
ATATATATACATATGTATATATATAAAGAAAAAAAAAATGAGCTTATTACTGGCGGTTTGGTTCAGAGCAAAGAGGCCCGCTGTGGCACTTGAATTAAAAAGGTTTACCTGTCTAGCAAGTCGGAAGTTTTCCTGGTCTGGTCTAAGTGGTGTTGGTTTTCACCCAACAGTGTTCGACTGCCCTCTATTTGTAACTGAGCTTCAAACTTTAGAATTCAAATGTAATTTGAACTAGAGCTTAAACGTTGTGTCTATAGTCGATTGAAGTGAAGTTGTAACTGATAAGTCCATATTGATTTTCCCCATTGAAATCGTTCAGCATTGTAAGAAAGAGGACTCATAATGCTTCATTTATGGTTATATTCAAAACTTAATGGGGGCCAATCCCAGCATGATTGCATGAAGTGCAAAGCAAATAAAGTCCAAGATTAATTATGTCTAGAAAGTACGTGTTTTGCGAAAGTTATAGTAGAACTGTCTCAAGTAATGAAATGTGTGCGGAGGGCGGATGAGCGGTAATTTTCTTTATTACGCTTAAGCAATCTCAAAAAAGCAAGCGCAAAGTATACACATTTCAAACAAAGCGATGTCGTTATTACGCTCAAGCAATCCCCAAAAAAAGCAAGCGCAAAGTATACGCATTCCAAAGATAGCAATGTATTTTCTGTATTATGCTCAAGCAATCTCAAAAAGCAGGCGCAAAGTATACACATTCCAAACATAGGTATGTCTCTCCCACCTTTCTGAATATATTATCACTCTGTAATCCATGTATTTTATTCAATGACAGTAGCTCAGAATAAATTTATCAGTAATTCTATTGAAGAATCGTATGCACCTTATCATCCTGACTATTTCTTTTTTTTTTGTATGTAAACTCTGTTTTATCGAATATTTTAACAGCCATGTACATTTGAAGCTCTAACGTCTAAATATTTGACTGATTTCGACGACATACTGTTATACTAAATTTAGTAAACTGACTGTAAAATTAACGTGATCATAGGATAATTGTGCTTGTATTTACCCACATGCAATAAGAAACTGCTTAATAAATTGCTCTTAAAAAATAAAAAGGTGATGTTTTATAGTCTTATTTTGAAAAGTTCATGCATTTTTTAATGCAGGAGAAACGCGCCTCTACAGTGTGACACTGTGTATCTTTAGCATTAGACTGTAATCTTAGTACACAATGGAATGCAATAAATAGTATAGTATTGTCAGTCAATAGTTAACCTGAATTTTGTCCACGCCCACTCAAATTTACCATCTCCAACAAAACTTTAACTTACGGTAGTTTTCTGTCCAGCCTTGCACCTTTTATCCACTAATATTGCATGGTCATGAACCTTTTATCAACTCCCAGACAAAGAGAGTAGGTGTAAAAGATTCCAAATGTACCCTGTATGAGTAAGGGAGCAACGCCCCCACCCCGAAAATTTTCTCGCACCCTAGAAAGTTAAGTTGCTATTGACTTAAGGCATTTTTACACATTTGGCCCCCTGAAAAAAATTTCGCCCCTAGGAAGCCATTTCGCCCCCTCTTCTGTACCTTGTCTGGCTACGGGCCTGTACGAAATGTTTTTGCGAAAAGTGTGTGGTGGATCCAGGATTATTTGAAAGATGTTCTGTAGTTGTTACCAAAGGATATGAAAAATTAAATTAAGGAAAATTTATCATGATTACTTACAGTGCAAATTTTGAATTGAAGGTCATTTGGGCCTAGCTTGGTGAACGGCGTAGTCTGAAAATTTCTGCTACTATGAAGATCTGAATTAAAAGCGTGCAAGTAAGTGCATGTAGTGTGTATTTCTTAATTCAGTTCGATTTGCTACTGGCCACGAATCCTTTCACAAGCGCATGAAGATCTCACCAGATAATGCATTAGCAACAGCGACCTCTACAACTCAAAAAACTCAGAAAACTCAGAAAACTCAGAACTGAAACTGAGATGACACCAAACACAGTGGACATAAACTAGTCCACATTTCTCTTTTAGGTGAAGATCACATGAAAGTCATGTCTGCGTAATCTAAGCACTTAGTGTTTTAAAGGTTGGTAGGATTGTACTAATTTCAGTGCAGAATCGGCAAACAAATTTCAAACAAAAATTCACTTCGGCTCCAGTAAATTTCCCCTCGAATTCAGAAATTTCACTAACATATGTCCTGTGGCGTACATTTCTATCACTAAGCTACTCATACCAGGGCAGTAACATCCAAGTCCGGACTCCGACTCGATTCCCTTTTTCGCTGGACTTGGAATTGGCCCGAAATGGAAGGTCATGGAATCGGAATTGGCCCGGAATGGGCTCAGCCAGACTCTGGACTCGGAGCCGATTCCAGTCGAGTCCACAAAAGGGAAAGTTTCATTAATGTTTCCGAGGCAACATTACTATTGGTCCACAATGTAACAAGTTAATGGTCACATACAGTCAACTAAAATACAGGGTCAGCTAGAGTATGAAATGGACTCCCAAAAAGTGGCGTTCTCATCCTAAGTGTTGTAAATAGTACAAAAAGCATTTGTACGAAGCGCTACTTTGTCAAAAGGACGGACTTGGAATTGGCTTGGAATTGGAAAAGTTGGAATCGGGAGTACTGGACTCGGAATTGTCTCGGAATTGAGCCATTGGAATCGGAACTGGCCCGGAATTGGGTTAGGTGGACTCGGTTACACCCCTGTACTATACTGTACTTTCATACACTGAAATGAAATGAAGTTCGAGACGACAATGAGCAAGGAAATGAGCTACAACAGAGTTTTCCTGTTCAAGACTAGTGTTTTTTTATTTAACATGCACAATTTTTTAGTTTAAATCATGGTTTTTTCTACGTCAATCACGGGTCAAAGAATAGACTGAAAAGGTTGGAAGTTTGACTGTAGAAAGATAAGGAAACAGTCACCTGTGTCCATGCGAATACATCCCGGGCGGGCAGCCTTGATCTGTTTGTGCACTACACAGGGGCGGATCCAGGGATTTTCCCGGGGGGGGGGACTGAATGTTCGATAATAAACTACCCTCGATACAATCTGGCACGCGAGGAAGCTGCTTTTGTGACTGGAGTATGAACCTGGCTTCGGATCGCAGTCCTGTGGGAGGGGTCTAAGGGGAGGCAGGTGCGGCGGTAAGGAAAAATATTGGGGGCTGAGTGCCAGGAAGACTATCTAAACGGAGCGCCACCATCGGTTGGCGCGGAGCGTACAAGAAAATGTTTGGCTTTACAAACCCTCCAGATGGCCGGAAACGGCACTTCCCGAGTATTTTAAGCTGCATGTACCCAACCTTGAAATATGGATCTCATGTCACCAATTCCTCAATTAATGAAAAAAAATCAATCTATGAAAAATGGTAATACACGTTTCTAAGAGGAGCTTCACCATCAGTTGGCACGGAGCGGACAAGAAAATTTTTGGCTTTACAAACCCCTCATATGGCCGGAAACGGCACTGTCCGCGTGTTCTAAGCTACTTGTACGCAGCCTTGAAATATGGATCTCATGTCTGCACTTGGCAAATATTGGGGGGGGGGGGAGGCTAAACATACCTTTAGCCCCCTCACCTTTTTCATTGGGGGCTTAGCCCCCGAAGTCCCCCGGTTCGGCCGCCACTAAGGAGAGGGATGCCCCCTCCCCATTGGAAAAGTTTTGGATTTTTGAGGGACCTTAGATGCGATTTGGTGCATCAATCTGGACTAATTTTAAGATAAATTACTGTAGATATTTAACATTTTCAACAAAAGAGACAAATAAGGGGTTCTCGGCCTTGGAAAGTGGGGGGATGAAGCATACTTCCGCCCCCTACAAATTTCGCTGGGAGGCAGGAACCCCAGTCCCCGGCTTCCTTCGCCCTTGTAATCTGGTGTACAGTGGCGTACCCAGGATTTCTCTCAAGGGGGCATGCAGAATGTTGTGTGATCGCCGGCCCGTGAAGGGGTCTAAGGGGAGGGGTGTCCCCCTCCATTTTGAAAATTTTTGAAAAATTATGTGTCCTTACATGCAATTTGGTGCCACATTTGCTACCTTTTTAAGTAAAATTTGTGTTAAAAAATTTACGTACTTTTAGGGACTAAAAAAAAAGTTCGGAATCATTGAGGGGGGCATGACCCAATGTCCCCCCTCTCCCCGTGAACGCCAGTGCTGGTGATATTCCTTCTGATTCCAGGATTTCCCGATATTTCTCAAAATTATTCTCTTTCCAGAAAATTTCCAGAACAGCAGCAAAATTTGTCGAATTTCGGGTAATTTCGGGAAGAGTGGAAACCCTGGTTCTACTGACACCTCTGATGCTTTTGAAACTACTCGGTCTCACGGAGACAGTTCGAAACTACTCGGTCTCACGGAGACAGTTCGTTGGTGCATAAGTTAAACTGGTGGGTTGTAGGGATGAATGAACACCTCAATTTGGACACTTTTTGGTCTGAGAATGACGATTTTTAGGCGCTTTTTACCAAGTTTCTCCTAATAGAGGGAAAAATAGTTGAAATTTTTTTGGCGGCCAAGAGCAGGGGGTCCGGACACCCTGGACCCCCCTAAATCCGCGCCTGGAGAAGTAAACAAAAGTCTGCGGAGTCGCTCCACCTTTTGGCCAAGTTACCTACCCAAGCAAAACTTAAGAAAGGTAACTAATAAACTAAACTTAAAAGCAATTAAAACGCAGGCTAACTGGTGACTTAAAGTTGTGCCCAATAAGAAAGAAGAAATCTGTACCCTTAAACCCTTAGTGGATAAGAAGCTTACCCTTTTGCTGAAGTTAAACTCTTTTCTTGTGTTTAATCCTAATAGATGTGCCGATTACAACTTGGCTAGCCAGTACCATTCTCTTTTAGTTAAAATGTTTTCAACGTTTATTTGATTTATTCAATAATCATGGATTTTATATCTGTGGGATTACGTTAAGTATCTTTAAATGAACTGCTACTAATTCACAACTACTTTTTCCATGCAGCAAAACTGACTTATGATTACTAAAACGAATTTTAAACTGATTCGTAGCAGACCCAACATATCACACATTACATTTACAGCAAGTCGCCAAGTATATACAGTAACTTAAGAACTAGTGCATGAAATTTTAGCATTCAGAGAATATGATTTACCCTTAACAGCATTTGTAAAATGAGATCCTTCCTTAGGAAAATTTTGACACAAGACACTCCATAGGCCTTTTCACAACGCGGTGAAATTCTGTGTGAACGGTTCCATAGCTGCAGAGAAATACGTACAAGCCATTTACTTTGCGGCTCCCGCCAGAAAAACGCAGCAGATTTCGGTTTGGTGTGAACGTACCTTAACCTAGTCCTCCGTACCCGGAATTATATCTGAAATATTTTATATGCAATTAAATATCAGTCCTACATTACAATATCAATGAAGTACATTGAAAACTTGCGAAAAATACTGAACAATGGCCCGTCCGACTCAATTTGTGCCTTCTTTTCATCAGTTGTCTGTAATGTCTGTCTAATATCTATATTGAAACAGCGCCATCTATTAAATTTTGAGGTCTATTGCTGCGAATTGTTTTATTTCCATAGTGACGCCACATATACTTATATTTAAGAGGACAAGTTAATCTCATGGTTCCAAATAACATAACCATACCTTAATTCACTTGCCGCTATTAAAATGACCAAACGAAGTTAAAGTCACTTTATTTCAAGTGGCCGACTGTCTCATAATTGGTGATGAGCCTCTCGTACTACTCACACTGAATACTTTTCTTTTATTTTTAAGTCAAATTGTTTACATCGCCTGATAAAAATACCGTTTTCTTGCCATATTGTGACGGAAGACTTGTATAGTCAGGTCACATGACAACTAAGAAACCGATGATCGCATGTTGAAGAATTGTTAAAGTTAAGATGACATGCCACCAAAAACAGCTGTTTTTACTTGGCAGTTAGAGAATAATATCACCCAAGAAAGGATCCGTTGGAATTATTCCAGTATCTTTTACCGTTCTCAAGATATACGTCCTCAAAGTTTGATGATTTCTGAAGTAAACCACTGCTTATGCAAATAATGATGTGGAGTGTTGCACAGTGTTAAGATTTCTTTTGTAAACCCTATATAAATTATCTCTTAATTACTGATAAGATAGTTTTACAGTTTGGTGAGTTATATCAATAGTTTTCAAGAAAACAATTTTAACTTTCATGATAAAACCCTCAGGGAATACCAGTGCTACAGTTGTTCTTGAAATTAAGGTGGCAAAAACAAAGGCTAACATTAGCCTTATTTGGCATGTCCCTCTTTCGACATCACAAATTTGCGTGCATAGAACATAGATCATGGTTATTCATGATGAAATTAGCTTGTAAAAAGGTCAGTATTTGATCGAATTTGATGGGAATTGCAGCTCTTTTCTGGGATTTTTATGCTTTTTACATCAAATATCCAACTATGTAATTTGCATTTTACAAGCCCTTCAAGGTAGTGGTTTTAAGAGTATAATGAGAAAAGACGGTGGTGATTAGGAGGCAACCATAGTACTGCCCTTACGTAGCAGGCTGTACGGAAACCTTAACAAGACGGGATTTGAGGAAACACGTACCGTAGCAAAGGAGTAACATCCCAAACCATTGTACAATGCACCATTTCAAATTGAGTAAAGAAACTTCACAATTTCATATCTCAGTACCAAACAGATGCTGTTACAATTACAGTTAGGTCAAAAACATTTCAACCTTTATAACAGATGTTTGGGCTTCAAGTGTCCAAGGAGTTGGAGTGTCAAAATCTACCATAATACGCACTGAATTACGTTGTCAGTGAAGCTGTTTGACTGGAGGTCACTCTGAGATAGAATATCTTTCTAGGCGTAATGAAAGGGTGAACAGGATAATCCCCGTGACGCGACAAGTCGCCACTCCCCTTTCTGAAGTGTAGGGGTCAGTGTTTTAAATTTTCCTTTGTGATGACTCACACTCTAAAATCAGTTGGGTAAACTTTTACCCAAGTTGGTTATGAATACCTCCTGCTGAACTGTTGCGTAAAAAAAATTTCCAAGTTGGTAAAAAATTTACCCTCACTGGGTTAAATGTTACCCAACAGTGGGTATACTTTGTAAACAACTTGGGTATTTTTTTTTACCCAACAGCTTAGCAGGAGGCATATCTACCCAACATTTTTTAGAGTGCATTCTAACGGATGGAAGGGTAAGCAGACTATGGTGTGTATGATCTACGCATGAAAAGTTGTGAACGCCCCCTCCCCATCACATCTGGAAAGAAAAGAGAAAAAGAAAACAAAAGAACAAAGAATGCTTACATTGAAAAAACTAACATAACGACCAACACTAGTTTAATAATATATCTTTAGAAGAATTCAGTAGTACAGGCATAAAAGGGCATAGAGGCACAGGCACCTAATCGAGTTTCGTCTGAACCAAATGACCAAAACGCGTTAAAGCTATGTATTTTTGTATGGCATAGGGAAAGGCGTTTTTTTTTTCGAATGAATGATAGACGTAGCCTATTTCAATTGTTGTTGTCACAAATCTTTCGAAACTGACATAAATCCTTTCCTAATATTCACTGCTTCATGGCAGTCTTTTCCTCTTTGCTTAGTACGGTCTCAAACGGTATTCGAATACTTTTACAATTACAAATCTATTTCTATTGCAAATACGTGATTACGGAGAGGTCTTTCCCGGTCTTCTTTTTTTTTGGGGGGGGGGGGGAAGACATATTTTTAGAAAATTGAAAGTTGTGGCGCATCACTCAGCATACTAACTGTTTGCTTGCCTTCGTAACAGACATAAAACAGAGAGGGAGAGAGCGTTGGTAAAGAGAGAGCATGCATTTTTTTTATCGTGGAAAGGCTAATCCTTGAAGGACTGTTGCACGCTTCGATTCTAATCATGTACAGTTCACACTCCATACATGGTGACCTTTAGAAAAGTAATATGGGGAGATATTTTATATTATTATTATTATTAAAAAATCTTTAACGAACGTTATTCGGCTAGTGATGCACCTGAAATATCCCAGAAGTAGACATAGGACCTATACACTTGTTACACGAGCAGCAGTCCAAACTTTTTCAACGCGCTTCACGCGAAATCATTATCAGGGTACGTAGAGAATGTTTTATTGAAAAAAGGGTTTAAAAATGGATTTGATTTGGTTTCCAAGAATAGAGGAACTTGAAACCTGATCATTCCGTGGTAAAATATGTATTCAATTCGTATTTGTGATTCTTTTGATAGTAACCGTAGGTTACCGCATTTTCCAAGGAAATAGTTGAATCAAGCACATATGACATTTTATAGTCTCACTTTAATCAACACTGTTTTGTTTTTCTTTTAACTTTAAAGCCAATTTCTCCCGTCATCTCAAACTTTTGTATTGTGAATTCGTAAGAGGCATGGAAATGTTGCATACTTAACAATGCCCATTAGAATAAGGGTGTAAACCTTTTATCTCTGAGAGAGGGCACAATAAAGTTTTTCCAAGGGCCTATAAAGGACCTGGTGGGTTCTGGACTTTGTAAAAAATGTAGGTAATAGAATGTCTATCCATTACCTTCAAATGGCACTGAATCCAAAGGACTACACAGACCAGAAGTATCACAATAACCATTTGACTTCTTATTTCTATATGAAGTAGTAACGAATAAGCACAAACTGACAAACACAAAATGCGCGCAGAGTGTATCAAAAAAGAATAAAAAAGAAAAACGCACATTTTCGAAATTAACTGTTTTTACACTTTTTAACGTTTAATTTACTCTTCGGAGGAAGAGTTCACCCACCCCCCCCCCCGAATCTACCGGAACGCAGTGGCCACGGAATTCCGTACAAAGTGTAATCGATAATTATGCTTGTACATACGGTAGTGTACTTCCATCCATTGCTATGTAGCTACGTAGAAGTATACGGATTCTGATTCTGTTTGTGCCTATACCGTAACGAAACGGCTCGAATGTTTCATTGTGAATACCAGTATTGTGGTAATATACCGGTAGTATTCCGCAGCCGTTTCACGTGAAAAATGCGGAAAGCGGTATAAGCAGGATAAACGATGGGAAACGTGGGCTTAAAGATTATTATCAATTGCCTTTCAAATTATTCTGAATTTTCATTTTGCGAATTGCCTCGCGGACCGGATACTGAATGGTCTGGCGAGTTGCATACGGCTGGCTCCCCACCTCTGCATTAGGATATAGTTTTCTTGTCTATTTCAAGGTCAAAGAAAAAGGTCTAATAAAAACGAAGGAACTAAGCATTGCTTTTCATCGTGAGGAGCGCTCCTGCCTGCTCCAACTTGACTTCGGTTTACAAATGTAGTAACCTCACCCGATAATATCTCAAGAACCACACTTAACAATCAAATGAAACTTTCACCGTAGTGCCTAGCTTGAATTCCTCTTCCACAAATCATTTCTTTTCTTAAATCCTTCCATTTTCAGAGAATAACAATACTTTCTGGTCCTCAATAGGGATTTGCAACAGCTCCCTGTCCTCAACCACTCTGGTTACACCAGAAAATTGTAACTTGTAAATTTGTAAAATTTAAAATTGTAATTTTAATGAATTATGAGATAGATTTTTGTTATGCGTCGCTTTTGTTAACAGTAAAAGTCATTGTCAGGAAGAACGGACACCGAAATCCTTATCTACAATCCTTTGCAATTTTTCTTTAGAAAAAGGTCTGTCATGACGATTTTTGTGAAGTTCTATAGGTATGCTCACATGTAGTGTTATAGGTGTGCAGCTATAGCTTCATGCGAGTACCCCGTTTGTAATATTAAATTCGCAAACGTTCCCGGGGTTCCTCCCATTGTACCCCTACTGGGTTATTTCCGTTAGGAACCAGTGCCTTCCGGGGAGCTTTCGGCGCTTCAACACCCCTGCAAAACTATACAATCATCATTTCACCTCCGTTTGCACTGGAGATTTCCAGCAGGGCCTTTTTAAATGGACGTTTTAAGGGAAAATTTCATAGATCTAATAGTTGCAAGGACGGTGAAGTTAAGCCCCCGTTTCCTACAATCTGTATAGGGTTTGATGATGGCGATCCGCCATTTGTCAAAATATCACCCTAAAATCTCCAAGTTACGTAATGTGGTTAGAAACCTTGCATGCGCTCCTGACATATAAATCAAAACGCCTTTCAGACACACTGTGTCACCACCCCGTCACTCAGCTAATCCACCCAACTATCAAACTGCTCATCTTCAACCTAAAATTGGGACAGACACCCGGAAGATGAAGAGGACCTTTGTAGGCATATCCTTGATAAGAGAAAAAAATTCGAGGGAAAACCCATGCCGTTGTGTTTATTCCTTTGAGGACAGCTCGACGGAAGTAATGTCATGAACAGAGATTGTTCTCCATTGAACCAGCATACAGGAGCTTGACTTTGTGGGGTGGGTATTAGAACATTCATGGTTACGTCACTGTGGGCACTTGTTGGCATAGGGCATGCTCAAAACATGCGTGCAGTTAGGTTTTGCGCGTGAAAACGCTGGTGCAACTTCACGCAGAAAGAGGACGGTTTAGAATCATTCTATTTTTCATTGTGACGACATTGTAAAAGAGCTTTATCCATTCTTCTGTCAACCGGCCATGAAGTCATTTGTTTTTAAACATGAATGATTTTATAGACCGTATGCATAAGACGTCACAAAACAGGAAGTGCTCTCTCGGCTGAGATCGTTATTGGTTACCACTTCCTCGTGGCGTAGCTAGAGGTGGGGGCTCGTCAGTCGTCCAGGATATCTCTCAAGGAGGGCCATGCAGTGCCATGCAGTATGTTGTGTGATCACCGTCCTGGGGAGGGATTGTCCCCCTCCCCATTGAAAATTTTTGAAAAAATAGGTGCCCTTACATGTAGTCGGGTGCTACATATGCTACATTTTTTAAAGTAAAATGGGTGTTCAAATATTTACGTATTTTTAGAAACTAAAGGAAAAAATTGCCATCAGAACAGTCTAAGGGGAGTGGGTGTCCCCCTCTCCTTTGAAAATTTTTGAAAAATTAGGTGTCCTTCATGCAATCTGGTGCCCAGCGACGTAACAATGAGCCTGGGGGCCCCCGGCTCCTGGATCCATGAGCCCACATCAGTAGGTCCAGTGACACCACCAGAGTCAACTGGGGGGCACTATAGAAGATGGTGCTTTAAGCCCTGCCTAGATACATTTGGCCAGAAGGTCGGTGTAAATTGTGCATTTTTGAGAAATTTTTGCAAATTTAAGGTGGCTTAGATTCCAAATGCAGGTACCATAGACAAATCTTTCAGTTAATTACATGCAAAGAAATTACCATTGTTTAGTGATATTTTGGCTGTAGCATGGCACTCGTTATAAAAAGTATGTAACGACAAATGCATACGGCAAATGTTACCGTAGGCTTATATGCTAATCATGTCATAACATTGCTCTAGATTCTCTACTGATGCGGGGTCCCTGAAGAGGTCGAAGTTGCCATGTGTACATTTTACAGAAGTGTTTTGGTTACAATAATGTATTGTTGCCCCCAAAATAATCATAAACCGTGATAAATGTGCGCGAAGCGCGCTGAAACAGTGCATTGAAAATCGTCTCCATAGCAAAATTTGCCTGCAGACTTTTCACTGAGACACTTTAAATTCCTGACAAAATGCATCGGTTAATTAAAAGGCGAGTCTTCCCCTGAATTCCACTACTATGCATTCGTGCAGTGCCCTGCTCCTCCATAATCGATAATGACTCCTATGCACAAGAACAATCGACGTAATTGTATAGAACCCCACCTTTGAATAATGCAAATACGTTTGAGACTTTATTGGAGCACGGCCATCGGTGGTTGGGGGCCCCAGCTCATCACGGTCCGAGCGCATAGGAGTTACGCAACTGCTGGTGCCACATGTGCTACATTTTGAAGTAAAATCTGTGTTAAAATATTAACGCATTTTTTAGGAACTAAAGAAAAAAATTGGTATCAGTGCCAGAAGCATGGCCAAATTGCCCTCCCCCCTCCTGCGTACGCCACTTATGCGTTCGAGATCTGTTACATTTTGGTGTTCAAAAGTTGAACGCCTGAGTTTACAGTAGAAGGAAGACACGTGCTTCACGCATTATTTTTTCCCAGGATGTTTGTGGGTAAACCGAATCCTCAGGAATTTGCAAAATGTGTTTGAAATCAAGGTTAGAGTTTAGAAAACGGGCTAATTGTACCCTCTCCATGAGTAACCATGCCAGCTGCCGATCCCATGGTGATGATGAATGTGAGGAATAATGCCCAGAAAGTGTTTTTTTTTTCAAGAATGTCATATGACCCAAAATAGCGCACCTTTACGGAAACCTTTAATTCCCTTACTTTCCCCGAGTTGCTGACGGACTCGGTTACTCGTCCAATTACACCGACGGCGTGATACGGACGGTCACATGAATGATCAATTTGCCGACGGGCCTTCAACTTGAATTGGCCAATTAGATGAAGAGCCGAAAATCGAAATAGCCGATAACAGACTGGCCGCGCACTCCCTTTCTCTCTTTCTCTTTTTTTCTTTCCATACTCCGTCTTGCCTTTCACTCCCTTCCTTCTCCTTTTCTTTCCCTTCTACCCTCTTGTTTTTCTCTTCTTTTCCTTCCCCTCTCCCCTTTTTGCCGACAGACCGAAAATTTGCCGAAAGCGACCAAATATTGGGGGGGGGGTGAAGCCTCCCACCCACGCTCAATACGGCCCTGATTCGCACGCATACATGTATTTGTCTCATTGCTACGGCTTCAACTAGAGTGAAATTGTCTATCTGTCACTTGTGCACGACAGCTTAAATGAATGTATTGTTTACAAAACCCGATATACTCATCTCATTATCCTTTTTTCACCATAAAGGAGAACGACTGCCAGTTTCAGCTATGATTTAAAAAGTGATAAATAATGATCCTTGTAACCTGCTCATTGCACACAGAATGACTGTCCTTGCCAGTTGAAAGCTTCATTCCAATGAGCACAATTGTGTGAAAATCCATCATTCCGGAATTTGCCCTTGTGCCCCTAGCTGGGCTCGTGGTCTCGGACCACACCAGGAAGGTGGATCCTGAATCGCAAACTGGCAGTTAAACGCCCAGCATCGAAGCGGCGTCTTTTCAAATCGCAATGGAATTTTCGGTCTACACCATTCACAATCATCGTCAAATAAAATGTTTCATTATCATTCCAAAATCACACCTCAACAAACGAAAGAGATCTCTCCAAAACGTGGTAGGTCTATATTAGCCACAAAAGTGTTTTAAGTTAAGAAGAGATATCGAGGACGGATGACCCTGCGTCCTGCCTCTGGATCCACGCCTTTGGCACTCACGTACTGTGAAAGGTTTTGCCGACCACATGTGAACTATATAAACAAGGTGCTCTTTTCTTTTTCTGTCAAGGCGTCCCCCTTGACATTTCCCGGTTCAGTCGCCCCTGGAGGACGCCTTAACCCTTCTGCTCAAAACGTTGGGCCATGTCTCCCGTTCTTTTTGAAGACAAATCCATACTCTTACTGCAGATTATGTCAGTATGCTGTGCCCTCTATGTATAACTGTTATGTCTATAGAACCGAGTTAATATAGTTTTCACTCGGAAGCAAGATCACCAGGCCTGACAAGTGGACCATGATTTGTTTAGTGGTTTAATGACATCTCAAGAGAGTCAAAGCAGGACATAAAAGAAATGGTAGATTAAGTCTTGGTGGTTGCTTTATTAATTCCGAAAAAGGGAAGTGAGATATGCTTGGGAGCCTAGTACAAGCCCAGAGCGTGTACATTGTCTCACTGCCACAACAGTAAGAGTTCTCTACTCTAGGAAAATTAATCCGCGGTTAATCTAACTACCAATTTAACAGATGTATGCATTTCTGCAAGAGATTTGACACTTGACTACAACTCAGGGCAGCCAAGTTGAATGACGCGAGTAGTCTTCAAACACTCAAAGGGTACTACATATGAGGAAAATACAGGCTAAGCACATACATGAAGCATTTTCATTGAATAGTTTAAAGAATGGTATTAATGTACACTGTGTTAGTTCATGCATGAAATTGGTGGTTTACGCAATTGCAGAAGTTAAAAAAATTCTTTATTACCCGCTTTGACTTTTCCTTATATTCTGGTCTGCGCGTGCCGCGTAAGAACGATACAGACGCTATGCAACTGAAACTTTTTAACTTTGATGCAGAGCACGCGAGCGGTTAACGCAAGTACCAACTTCAACTTTTGTCAAAATTTCCGGAGTTTTGATTGTATCTTTACCATCTTGATCTTTACTACCTAGCTGTATCCTTATAAGGCTCAAGTTCATTTTCTGAGTCATCGTGACTTCAATTTAACTTCTGTGCACGAGAGCAGACCTCAATAACCTTAATTCTCAAAGGACTGATGTGAAGTAGACTGAGCGCATTGTCTATTTCGAAGTTACCTGAGGGTACAGAGGGCGTGATCAAACAGCGTCCGTTGCACAAGACCAAACAGGGACAGCTGCTCAACATCATTCACAGTTTGGGTTCCTGGCTAATTTACTTGAATACCCATCGACAGCCTTAACATTCAACTTAAGGCTAAAGTATTGTGTTATTTCGCATTACTTTTAATGTTTGTGAGTTTTGTGAGGGATTGCGGAAACATTCAGTTTTTAAGGGGGGGGGGTGGTTTAGAAGCGGAAATTGAGAGGATCGGAACGTTTATTCTGATATGCCATGTGCACTCTTTACCCTTTGCTCTATGCCCCAATGAAAGATTTAATCTGGCTACACCACTGCATCTTGGGTAGAGGATGCACATCGCTTGGGTGCGGAACCGTCCATTGCTTTCTTAGCAAAAGTTGTCTACCAGTGCAACCTCCTCGATGCCTAGATTTCTGGCAAATCTTAGTAAAGCGCCTTTTATTCATAACACTCCCTTTTGTTAGGTTTGAGTCACGTCTTTGACGCCTTACATGTATCACCAGGGTGCCTTCATACCTCCGTCAGCATTTTACATCTTCCCGTAAAAATCCAAAACATATGTTCACAATTTTCCAATTTCAGAATTTTATTTCTCCTATTACACAGGGATTTTAAAATCGACATGGAATTATCGCGGAAGTTTGGGAGTAAGGGCCACCGGAGTGTATACAAGTTACGTGTTTCCATGGTTACAAGCATTGTGATGATTTTATAGTTTAATGTCTCGCGGAAGTATTCCCTCAGACTAAATGAAAGACATTGTAAATAAACTGTAAGCGCGGAGGGTTCTAGGAATGCTGTTGACCTAGGTAAATGTACCATACAATAAGGCAGCAGCTGCTTGTCTGTTTATACGAGAGGAATTGTCGGAAAGGTATATGATTACTCATGTTATAACTTTGACAACAACCGTCACAAAATATCAGTTTATCTGATCCGTGAATTGTCCATAAAAGATCGTTAGAGGATTCGGAAACAAACATTTTGAAGACGGAAGTAAATCTTGAGGTAGGGTGTGAAACTTGAATCATACTGGCCTATGCCAACTTTCAGCCTTTATTCGTGAACTACTCCTTCTGGAGATTCTGAGCCCCCAGAACACTCCTAGGCTATATTTATCTGAGTCCATGCCATGGTGAGGGGATTGATCACTTCCTCTTGCAGCCTTCAACAAAACGAAAAAAACAATACCCGAAGACTCCCCCATTTTTGATTGTCGATTTTAGCCCCCTACCCACCCAATTTTTTCATTGGGACAAGCAAACTCTGCATGCACTTCGACAACTCAGCACTAAGGCTATCATGACTCCACCTCTCCCCTTCACAGCTAAAGCTATAAGCCTGTTCATTAGATCCACGTCTAGCCTACAGTGAAACGTTTGAGCAAACTTTCTTCCAAATTGACACTTGAAATTGAATTGAACTTTGAATGCTAAAGCTTAACGTTATGGTGACATGCCATCAAATGAGCTTTTATTGGTTGGTAGTTACAGAATAAAAATCCCTTAGGGGATATCCATTAGAATTATTCAATATCTTTTACCGTTTTCAAGACATTTCCCTTCATAACCTGACGTTTTCTGAAGTAATTCATTGTCCATGTAAAAAGAATGATGCGAATATTTGCAAAATGTGACCGTTTCTTTTGCGAACCCTTTAGGAATTATCTTTTAATTACTCCTTTCTGGTTTAGTGTGTGATATTGACAGTTTTCAGGAAGAAAAGTTTAAAGGCATTTTCCAGGGGCATTTCACAAGGATCTCATGTGAAAAAGAAAAATTTTCCAATTTGTGCCCTCCAAACCCCGTAGCAATACTCTTTTCCTAACTCGAGATATTTCAGATAAAAGAGTGCTTATTTTTGTCAAAAAATATTTCCACTTCTCATCAAGGTCACAGATTATTATGAAAAGTGGGCACATTGCCTCAAATTCCTTTTGTTTTTCTTTATAATTGAATGTCCTGTTTGTCCTTGAAATTTGATAC
>WURT03010998.1:11760-27567 GCA_009936505.3 Holothuria glaberrima | reverse complement strand
AGGCGGACTAAAGACTGCTATTACGAGCTGCCGAAAGCCGCTCGACGCGGGAAAGAAAAGCAACAGTACTTTGGTCACCGTCCGGATATCGATACTGACCGATGCCTTACGTGCGGGGGTGAGGAACTTTCCTCACTCAGTGCTGAGTTAACTACACAGCAATATACCTCGGCTGGATACTTCTAAGTATTGGGTCCTTCTCATCTTTCCAATAATCCCTCTTTGTCTCTCCAATCTCTCTCTCTCTCATCCCCTCCGCCTTAAATTCTCCCACCGAATGATTTTCCACGACTTGCCTTGGAATGGGGATCGCTATTCCCCTTCCCCCTTTAAACACACCACAGTCAGGTACACTGGCAAACGGACACTGCCCAGATATATGCATCACATATTCCTATTTTCATCGTCTGGTTAAGAACGGTAACCTTCATATTTCTATTTAATGAAGGGATATAAGATACGGTAATGACATTACTTCTGCTGCGTCTTGATATTCCCCTAAGATCCTTTACCGACGTCTAGTGGTAAAGCCAGTGGAAACGGAGAAAAGGGATAGAGTACCCAAACGAACAGACACAAGCAAACTTAAGCCTCCGAACCTTAAAAGGGTACAAAATTTGACTATGACCTTACACGAAGAGGGCTGGCTGCGCACCTGTCGGTGCCCTTACTGAGAGGCCTCCCACATAGCCACTCACAGATCGCAGTCTTGGCTATAGTCTATGCAAAGTACTCTTGAATAAACTTCCACACAGTCACAAGTTGACATAAATTTCTGCAAGGTGTATGTAGGCCTAACCAGTACAAACTACCGGATTCTGAGGATACGGCTCATTGCAAATATGCCTTTCTTAAAAAGCAATCTCCTACCAAATTGCGATAGGTTACCGGTGTTAAAACATATAAAGAAAAGTAATATACGGTATCCGTTTGGTGAAAACTTCCGGTGACCGTTCTCAGCCTGGTTGTTGCATCCGGACAAAACTCATTTTCATGACGCTCAGCTTGTAAATGTGTTCTCTTCTCTAGGATAACATCTGCCTAAAAATGCTTTATGTCGAAACAGGGAGCAAGTAACAGCTCTCGGTCTAAATAATTAACAAAAACTTAGGGCTTAAGGATGTGCTGATGACATCATTCGGCGAAAAGGGTGAAATTTATTTGAGAAATGTGCATTTTAGCTTTAAAAAATGACGCCTTGCATAATTTATGTCTTTTGGTGTTTTGACGAGGTGTCAGTTTGATTTTAGTATAGCTGGTTTATGTATTTCTGTAGGCTTTCAATCTTTACAGAACATAAACATGAACTTTATTTTAAAAAATCGTCACACGTTTTTTTTTTTTTTTTTGTTTGCTTCACCTACTTACGTAATCGCTTTAAAATGCTTTTCAAGTTTCATTCATTGCAGGCAGAAAAATTCTCAACCTTTGTCGTTACTTTGAAAGAGGACACTTTGCATCTGGTATATGTACAAGACACTATCTGCTGACCCTGTATTAGCATCGAAATATGGACTCTTACAAATGATCAAAAATCTCAGCTTTGGATAGAAGCTTTTCTCAAGAAAAATTTGTTCCAAACACTTTACATCTTTGCTATTTGAAGTTAGTATGATCATGCTGTAGATTTGTAGTAATGTTTGCATTTTCAGGCACCCCTGACTGTTTTCTTAAAATTTGAAATTTGAGAGGAAGGGAAATGTTTTACCTTTAGTTTTCATCAACCTATAGAATTTCATCATTTTGTTTTTCTCATTGTGGCCAAAATTTTATTTTAAAATACACAGTCGTTCTGTGTAAATCCACTGCATACAAAACTTCTTTTAAACAAGAATTTTCACTGAGCAGTACCGCACCAAATGTGTTAAAATTAGAGCTGAGCTAGGAAACAGAATATACAGTACGCCGTACAAAAAGCTTAAAGGCGGGGGTGGACGGGAGGGGAGGAATTAAACAAACTGTCAGGTAAACCTGTTAAGTTGTATTGGGTCAGCTGTTTAAGTTTAGCCTTAAATTTTATTAGCTAACTGTTTATCAGAGGACGCCCTCACTTTAGAGAGCAGCACGAAAGCATTGTAAATCTTTGCCTGACAATAATCTGAGCCATTACAAACGTTTTAAAGCTACGATCGAAACATACTTGTACGTCTAGGAAGTAGCTTCATTGTTGTACTGTGATTACAATGTTATGAGTGCGACTATAGGTACTTTACTTCTGAATGCAATTACGACTAGAAGTACATGTCAGGGCCAGGGAAGCATTAATAAGACCCCGGACATGGGCTGTAGTAATATTTAGGGTGATTAGTACTTACGACAAAACGACCATAGACACCGTGCGCCATGAGATATATTCCTATAGAACCCAATCGACTCACCAGCTAAAGTGAAGACGACAGAACCCCCCCCCCCCACACACACACACTTGGTGCCAGGAGGCATCGGCATCAAAGAGTGGATGAATCATAATACGGTACAGCGGTACATTACTGGGTCGAAAATACCATATTTATCTCAGAACATAAAGTTCCACATGATCTTTTCGACACATCTTACGGACGTGTACATGATTAAAAGATGATCAATGTGCAAAAACCAAAAAGGTAGTAAAAGTGATTAATTGAAAAGTGGAGCAGCCGTTCATTTCAATGCTTAGGCATGTGTAAAAAGCATGAACAAAGCCTGAACGCCAATTGACAGGACGGAAAGAAACAGCTCAACACAAGGGGGTCAAATACATTTTGAAGGGCCTTTGCATAAATTCAACACGAGGACCTTTGGTTATTTAATAGTTTTGGTTACAAACACGGGTAACACTTTTAAAAACAATAAAAGAAGATATTGAGGCTTGAATTATCAATCACATTTTATTTGCAGGTCTGTCCGACCTAGTTAAACGAAGTGATTTATTTTTCACGCTTGTACCCAGAAGTACATTCCGTTGTAGCTTGTGCACTTCTATATAATAATATGTCAAACCATGCCAATAAACATTCAGTATTCCCAATAAAACATTCCATAATTCTATAACATGCTATAACAAATAATGTTTCAAATTCCTCTAAACCAATATTCTTATACATCGTATTATTTAAGTGTTAGAAAAAAGCTAACTGTTCGACTTGGATATACACATATATGATACACAATAAGAATCTGTGTCATCGTCTACACGCTAAACAATGGTGATTGCATGAATATTTATGAAAGTAATATAGGCCTATACAGATACTATTGCACAATAAAACCCCAGATCCTTCCTTTTCACCTGTTTAATTTGTTAATTGTCTGTAAGCCAGAGTTTGAATTGATTAACAAGTACAGCTTCCTAGCTTCCTATAGATTCATTCACTGTTTACAAACAAAGACTTCACTGCGTGTCGTTAAAAGACTTTGTTAGGCGCTCTTACGCTGTCGTCACAATGCAAATTAGATTCCAATTCGTCTACTTTCTGCGTGCAATCGCACAAGCGTTTACACGCGCAACATTGAACATACACGCATGTGTTCTTGCGCATGCTCTATGCCAACCAGTGACGTAACCGTGAACACCCTAATTTATTATAATTATCAAAGGTAACATAACTTTTCTATCATCGACCGGGTTGCCCTTTGACTTTCGCATTTATCGAATATAAGATGTAACAAAGGCCACTCTCATTACAAAATAGTAACATTTTAACCCCTTAAAATACACAATCCTGAGACAAACCGGGTTTCGGTCATGTTTGAATTAATTAGCCTCTTTGAATTCCTAAAACTCGGGCAATTTATAGGTTATTTCAATTTCACCTGTTTAAACGCCGACAGTAATGCAACAGCATATTGTCTAGTTCTTGTTTCCCATGGTAACAATGTAGTAATTTTCATAATGGCCCAAATGCGATCGCGTTTCTCTCCTGGTCTGGATGCGATCATATTCCGTGACTAGCCCAAATGCGATCACAATCCATTATTTTTATACCTGATTTTACACTGAAATTGTCTCGGACTCCAATAAATTTCAATCTTACTTTGACTTTTATTAACCTCTGTTACTGGCCTTTATGAGTCCTTTTAGTAAAGTTTAAGACTTTTCGTTGCCATGCAAAGTACGGAATGAACTAAAATATTGCACATTTACAGAATGAAGAAACAGTACTGAAAAGAAATGAAGAAAAAATTCTTAAAATGACGTAATGTAAATACACAACTCATTAAAGCATTTACCCCAAGGGAGTAGCACCGAACTGACCTGTAACCAAATTGCCCAACCACCTTACATACCTGAGACGCAGAAGCACGTCTCCTACAAGTGTCTTTATTGATAGTTCTGAACATAAAATAGTAAAACAAGGAGTCATGCTCTCTGAATTTAACAATTCAGTAACAAAAATATCACATTAAAAAGAACCATTCATGAATTAGGATACCAGGGTATTTCATTTTTAGATTCTCGGTTTGTAGCCCATAATAACGTGTTTCTGTACCTATTTTATACGAAAATAACATTTTTACTTTTCCAACGTCTCTAGGGAAACTGGGCAAGACGATTTACACCACCCAAATGTGTTTTTGACAGAGTCAACACTTCTTGCAAGCAAGGAAGGTTAAACATGCAGAAATTTCTAGAATGAAATTGCAAGAAATCATATAGTTAACAGGTGAATGCCTGCTTTTCCAATGCCTATTTGACTTCTTTGTGGATAAATTTGCTCTTCATTTCTAAAGTATTTCATTTCAAAGACGACATCGTAGCAGTTTTAACAAGATTTCACAGAAGTGGACGAATTCCTGCAACAATACTGATCAAAAACAGTGCATCAAGTTATGTCATTAGTATTGTTCATTTCCGCTAAGACACGTGGCATATTACAGCTTGAGATAAAAACATCCAACTGAGAAGTTGGTTTAGGAAATTCAGCCTACAAGTTACGCTCTTCTGTGAATCTTTTTTATTTCTTTTTGACCGTCTCCAAAATAACATAACTAACCATTCTTTTACTACACGTATCTGCCTTCTGATAGGCTACTTGTATTTATTGTTTATTCAATATGGACACATAACCTTCATCAGTTCATGCTTATCTAATTCACCATCGCCATTTTCGTCACAAATTTCTATCAGAAAAGCAGAAAACTTGTCAATCTCATCTTGGCTTGGTGTCTGTGGGGGTGGAATTACAGTGAAAAAGTGTAGAAATGTGTTAACAATACAAATAAGAATTAACATATGAAAATATGGTTGTCGCTCTGACGTCAACGTATGTCGATGTGCCATTAATCAACGAAAATTATAATCTTCCAAATTACATAAACAAGATCCTTATCGTAGTAAGCTGGGTCCAAATAGCTGATTTTTTTTACATAAATGTGTCTAAAATTCATTATTTTGCAGTTTATAACAAATAATTGATCGAGTTAGGCAGCTTTGACATAAAAATGTGTATAAGTAAGGGTCGATCCATGTGTCTGAAACAAGAACTGGGTTTATTTCAGCCAATGAAGTAGAAAAAGTTGTGAAAATAAAATAAGGAATTAGTAGCTAGGTCAGTTACGCAAATGTTGTAAACTAATAAAACACATATATGAACAGTGAAAAGATGTAACATTGTTATCAAAACCGCAAATAATCAAAAAGAGAAACAGTTCACTACTTAACCGAAGGTTATGAAAGCCCCAAAAAATAAGTCGAACGGAAGATACAGCTGGAAATATTAATGAAGAAAGTTAAAGACATTGATAAAATTAAGGCTATATAATGTCCAACTAATGTTTCATTTAGGCCTGCTGTCGAGGGTGAAGACAAAGCTCTATTTTCAGCTTGGCTCGTGGATAAATATCATATTAGCACGGTGACCTTTGACCCAAGACTCAAATTTGTTAGAAATCAAATCTCTGTGCGCTCAGTTCGTCATTCGCAAATTCGTACAAAGTTTCGAGTTGCATCTCATCAGTTCACCATCCTAATAAAAAATGTCAGGACTTGAGGTAAGGTAAATGTTTCCTATAAGGGCGAGAATAAGGAATGCTATCTGTTTAGTTTCAATTAATGACTTAGTAGTTCTGTCAATGGAAAGATTCAACAGGAGGACCATTGAAGACTGTTGAAAAATGTGGAAGCCTCCAACATATTGGCTGTGTTGTGGAATCAGGCCTTTAGAGGCAATTTCAAGGTAAGGGAATGGCAAAATCGACTTTTTAGATAAGTGTCTTTGAAGCTGCTATCGAAACAAGGTATTGATCTTCAAAGAACGCAAGGCAGTGAGTGCATTCATTCGACTATTTGAGTATATATGCAAGAATTATACGGGATTAAAGGTTGACACTTTCACCCAAGTTTCAAAGCAGGCTTTTGGAACCCCGAAAGCTCGAGTTAGCTCCCGGGAACCTTTGCTCGGAAGACGTTGGGTGTAGGTAACCTTTACCATGTGACTATAGACACACGGATTCGAGCGAGTATCAGACCGCTATAAACTGTTATGTTTTAATGCTATATAAACAGGAGTCTGTGCTATAAATGACCGTTACAATACAGAGAAAACGACTGAGAGTAGGAGGTTAGTTTGTCTCTTTGTCCGTTCGAGGTGGGTGTAACAGAACCAAAGCTAGCTCGTCCTTTTGGATCCGGCCATCTTTGTTGACGTCACAAATATTCAACAGAGCTTGGCTGCCTGACGTCAGTGATTCTACGTCGACATTCTGGACATCATGAAAACGAAATGTTAATAAGACCATATAAATTTGAGAAAAGTATTAGCACATGGGGTTGCGAATTGAAAAAGCAAATATTGCGCAAGGTCAATTACGTAAGTAACCAGCACAAAGGAGATTAAGGTTAACATTTTCACTCTAGTCAAAAAAACTTTCCAATTTTGTCATCAAAATGAAGTGAACAACAAATTATTATTGAGTTACATATAGAAAAAGTGGTAACTGAAAGTTAGTCACATATCAAGTAGTAGCTCCTTGGTGGAAACCATTTAAAGCACTATGGCCTTGATAAAAGGAAATTTTACAGAACATTTTATAGCCTATTTGATATATCGGTATTACAATAGTGTTTAATATAGCTTTATGAATCAGCAACTTTGTGAGTTTTAAGTCTGATTCACACTTCACTATAGCGTTATAATGCCGTGAAAGTTGACCACTCTTCCAGTCTGAGTTATGTTTGTTAACAGTCCGGAAGATCAGGGTATGAACATAGTTCTTGTAGCTTAATAGCGCTTGGAATTTTGGAAGTATGAATTAAGCGTCCTTTATGATATTATGGACGGGCTTTAAAACATAGGATATTAACATGGAACTACCTTTTTGGCATACAACGCAACGTTTCAAGCGTATTTATAAAGTGGTTGTGTTGTTAAACGCTACCCACACTATTCAGAACTCCTGCCCAGATACTAAGTCAGAAACGTTGCATGTCATCAAAACAACTGCGGTGCAATAACTTAGAAGATTCACTCCGAAATTTGTCAACTAGAATTATGCTATTTTTGTTGAGATATTCGCTGAAGGGAAATATAAGAATATTGAAAACTATAAAAAAAAAAATTATAGATCTTAGGAGCGTCATGTACGTTTGTTAGATGACTTTACAACAGGGACAATTAAAGCGATGTGTAAATTATTAATGTATTATAATGGCAAAGACATGATAGGATGACATCTACATATTTAAGAGGGCACAGGTAGGGAAGTGTATAGTGTCTTTCTATTTAAAAGCGACCAAGCGGTTATTACACTTGTGGGAAACCTACAATAGATTCATCTGATTCCATTATCAGCTAAACATTATCATCCATGTTTTTGCATACGAATATTTAGTCATTGCACATGACCCACAAAATATCTAAAAGATGCTTTCTGACTTCCATGCTCACGTCATAATTGAGATCTTTGTTTTTTTCATGTTATTTACAATTTTAAGGAGATACTAACTGTATGTATTTTACTAGTATCAATTCCCAAAATTGTTGGCCTCTAGGTTTCAATTTATAGGATCACATTGTAAATGATTGGTCGCTCCTGTTATTACATAGTAGATGGATCATACGTCAGTTCATTGGGAAATTGCTCCTCCCTACATAAAACAATTTATATACCTCACAGCTGTGGCAAATAAGCTTTAAGATATCTCAACAATAACACAAGATATAAGAATACCGTTTGAGATATAGTGCTTGGAAATTCGTTTCCTCTCTGATGGCTTTGTAACCTATGAAACTTTCATCGCTATGCAACAAAGAGTAATCTAGCGATTAGATCCTATGTGATCTGTTATAAGCAAGTTAGCAGGACATTTAAAGTAAAAACTGGGACTTATTTGGACTAAGTAACTCTGATGAATGAGAGAGAGAAATATCATCTATTGATCATAAATCCAACATGCAAATAACCAGACAATTTCTTTTATCTATCAGGTATCTGGAAATCATTTGCGACGTTTGATATTATGCCACCTTCTCAATATGGCATGTAGAGATTTGACCGACTTGATGATATCTGGAGTAACAAATCATTTGTTATGGACAACAAGTAACTCTTCATTTAGTTTGAAAATAAACAGATATTCATTTCGTGACATTTTGATAAAATCATCTACCCTGAATTAAACACATAAATCGTGTGATTTAACGTAAGAGTGACGTCAGTAATAAGTTAAGATGTACATATTAGTGAATAGCTGTGGGAAGTAAAGTTTCCAGGCTAAGTAGTACCCCTCAAATTTGACATCCATCCATTCGGGTCTAAGAAAGTTTTAATGTCCTAATAAATATTACTCAGTAAGAGAATGGAAATTTTTGAAAAATGAAATCATGATATTATTCACTCTACAAATCAATGGGTAAGGAGTAAAATGACATGATCATTCCACCTTTTGAATCAAACGTCATTACGAATTGGAAAAGGTGGGAAAAGGCATAGCATGTGGATTCAGATAGCAAAGTCAATCTGTTACCAGTATTAATTACAGCCTCGAATCTATTTGCCATTCTTACACTGGCATTATGTTATTTAATAGTACGTGGAAAAGTGCTTGTAATCTAACAGAACCATTTGATATTAAAAGGAAAGAGAAAATAGTGCATTGTAGTATACCGTCGCGTCGTATACAATTTCTTAGATAGGTAATTTTTCCTAATTTACTCTGCTTTATGAAAAATTCTTCCTTTTTTAAAAATTAAGAATTTCTGGAACTGAAAGTTGAGTAGGCCCGCTGTTCCTCTTATTGAGGATTTACAAAGTTATTTATTCTCACCTCATTTTCATGTTCCATAAGATCTTTTAAAAAGCCGGCCAACTCGTCTCCTTCTATGGTGCCATTTCCATCCTAGAATGAAACAGATCGAGACTTATGAGAGTGACACAGCAAGGATCAGCAATTAAACCCCAAAAGGTCGAACAACCTGTCGCAGACCATTTCAATTTACCTTATCATTCCATCAACAATTTACGTAACAGTTTCCAATTTCAGAATGGATTTTCAAATTCTATGTTGAGCCATCATTTTCCTGAAATATGTCTGCTTCATGTTGGATGCATGCCGAGAATACCTCAGAAAGCGCCACTTTTGCCAATAACCCGACTACTTGTCGCACGTGCGGCAAGTCAGTCAGTCGGTGCATCTATTCTATTTGTCGCACATGTGGCAAGGAGTCTGTCCTTGTCTGAGAGAATGCCATTTTTGCCATAATCCCCGACTACTTGTCACACGTGCAACAAGGAGTCAGTCGGTTCCCCATGGAATAGCATATGGGGATGTCGTATGGGGATGTCGTATTGGGCTGAAATTTTGTCCAAGGTTTGGCAAAAAGTTATGCAAAACAAGCTGTCCAGATAGAGGTAGAAAATTCATTTTGAAAATGGAATTTGTTACGTGTCATCGACCAAAACGATGCTTGGACCGATAGAACTCGGAAAGCAAAAGAAAATTTTGGGGAACTAAATCTCAAAACCACAGCGCCTTTCGGTCTGAATATCAGACTTACCAGCTTACTGATGAGTTACACCCAAGTAATCCGATTAGACCTTCCCGATCAATCAATTTACTTAATTGCTTTGAAAAAGGATTATCCTGTTATTGATGAGTTACACCCAAGTAATCCGATTAGACCTTCCCGTCAATAAATTTGCTCTATTGCTTTGAAAAAGGATTATCCTGTTATCGATGAGTTACATCCCTGTAATCCGAATAGACCTTCCCGGTCAATTTCTCAATTGCTTAGGATTATCCTGTCACCACATGGGCAGGACCATTGTCGATAGCTTTCAAAAGCTTCCAAAATTTCAAACTCTTGTCACTCTCTGAACATGCACTGAAGTAGAGCTAGAATTGCTCGATAGCTCTGCAAAAAATTTTTTTGGCTGTTTTATTTACCGAATTTCAAGCCTTCTGCTATTTTGTATTTCTTCCTAGATCCAGTTTTTTAATTTAAAGTACTTGTTTCACAGTTTTCCGGTTACCATATGTACCGTATACATTCGTATATATACATTATGGTGTGTATAGCGCATATTGCATATTAAAGGTAGACGCAGTAGGTACTCTGCGTGAATTTGTGACAAACATAATTTCATAATTTTACATGACATAGAATGATCCGTTGATAAATCACAATACAAGGAAACAGTTTTTTATATTTGTTTTTCCTGAATTTGCCCCTTAAACGAGTAACATTATGCATAGCAAATAAAGAAATATCAATAGTACACTCAGCAAAAAGAAAGCTTAGCTGTTAACATTGCTTTTTGCTTATTGCTATTTGTGTGAAATGTTTGTTTGAGAATTTGAATCCTCTTTACAACGGTTCTTGGGAATACAGTTCTGCGTGTTTAAATTGTGAAAAGTTCCTGGGGTTATCAAAAAGGAAAAGGGGTGGAGTGAAGGCTAGGGGTACGAAGTGGAAAGGAAACCATGATCAAAATTTCCAGTTTTGATTAAAAGCCATGAGTCTTTCATATTGCACCATCGTTTGTTCCAAATTCCAGATGGTGAAGAACTGATAAGTGTATATATTAGATGTGATACAAAAGGGGTATATTTTGTTTCACTTGAATTACAATCAACAAAGAAATTCCATTTTCGTAGGATATAGCTTTAATAGTAATTTAAACTTACCAAAAAGTAATATTGTACTCAATTGACAAACACGAGAAGTAATATGTGGTAGCTTGATAAACGTTAATTTGTAACTTTAAAATGTCTCTTTGCTATGAATCTGACTTTGAGAGTAACTAAATTGAACCAGTCATGAAAGCCTAGACGTTTGCTTAATTATATGATACGAAACCCATCAGGGTAATTAAATTTCAGGATTGAGAGGGGAAATTCTACTCCTTCAAACCCATGTGGCATCGACCAGTTCATAATCGACAGAAAAATCTTGATTTAAGGGTCGAAACATGTCAATACCTTAAACTGTGACATACAGTATCTCTGATCTCTTGATATATCTATTTACTCAGCCACCTTCAATCTTGAATGTCTCAAATTCTGAGTGTCGTGCAGATTGGCAAATGACTAGAAGAGACTTAGTTAAAGTATCATTTAGGAGTGTGTGACCCTTGATCTTTAAAATGGTGCCAAAAGGCCTCTGTATTTTATTCAACTTGGTGAGCCTGAAAGCATCAAAATCAAAATAAACCCCATGTTGGGATTTAAAAGAATCCACTTGCATAACTGCAAAATCCAGTAACATCCTGACACGTAGGAGGATTGGTAACCGGGCCGTTATTTACCCATGAGACCGACCATTGTATTGGATGATGGGAACAAGGTAATGTGAATGGCAATCAACGGAAATACCTATCGGATAATGTGGATGAATAAATGTTTTTTTGGGGAAAAGAATGGATGGAAAATTCAGTAACGTCTATCCTTTACGTCTAAGGGGAGCAGAACTCATTCGGGAGTAAGCGTTTGGTTTTCGCCCTTTGGCCCTTCGCCAGAGAGTAGAGGGGACTTTGAAAAATGTATTGTTAAGGACTTTCTAAATAGCCTAGAATTCATGAAATCACCATAAAATGATATTAGATAAACAAATTTACCAGGTAAATAATTTGATGATAGAAAGAGCACTTTCTCCATACATAACTTTTATTGAGAACTCTAATTACCATTTTGTGGATGAGTGTTTGTATGTATGGTAAGTCTCTGTTGTTTCCACTTTGTGGTTGTCGCACGAAGATGACAAACCAACTATGTTCCCCATTCTTCTATAGCAGATATTAGGACGAAACGTACCATGTACTTTTTCGAAAATTTTTCATTCACACACTAGCGTAGTAACGGCGATAATTTAAGTACAATTTACTCAGCTTATGTTATGGGTCAAAAGCAGATCCTGGTTTTAAAAAAGGGGGAGGCAGATTGGAGGTTTACTTTGTGATTGTGAAGACCAAAATTGCCAGAGCCAAATGAATGTGTACCAGAACGGTCTGAAAATTTAGCAAATTAAATACTGTTTGGTAAAAAGCCTTAGTATGTACCAATAAAATTACTCAAACACAGATTTTCTTTATTACGTTGTACTCTCTAAACAGTTTGTTAAAAGCTTCACCAATGCGGGGTACGAAGGTGGAAATACTGATAATGTGTGAAGTTTGCCCAACAACTGTGTATTACTAGTGTTAAAGAGAGGTTGGTTTCCATAAGATATCCGTCGGTAATCCCATTAATCAACAATGGTGAAAACTTTTTACCTGATTTCAGTACTTAAAC
Source organism: Holothuria glaberrima (assembly GCA_009936505.3). NCBI lineage: Eukaryota > Metazoa > Echinodermata > Holothuroidea > Aspidochirotida > Holothuriidae > Holothuria > Holothuria glaberrima. The sequence goes on along the minus strand of WURT03010998.1, from coordinate 14,861 downwards.
ATTAGTTTCTAGTGTTGGTGAAATTTGTACCTAATATCATTCTGCAGTGTTACCACTGTGTGAGAATGGAAATGGCTATCAGTAGTAAGGATCGTATAGCGTTCAAAGTGGCCAAGATGGGAGGTGTGGGGTCAATTTCTAACAAAATTTTGAACTAAAATGACGTTACATTGGATTTCATGTTATGTGGAAATCAAGTTCTCAAAGAAGTATTTTTTCGGAACTGGAAATTTATATGCAGTGCCAAATGACTACACTTCAATTTCAGTAAAGACTAGTCAGGTAATTATTATCACGCAACCCTCAAAATGAACAAAGAAAAAAATGACTGTAGCAACAACCGTAACCTTATATCCATCCAAAATGGGAAAGAAATCATCAGATAATAACAATTTCTAAACATGAAATCAGTTCAAAGCTTATCACAGATGGCATTAGCATGCACCTATGCTACCTTACATAATTACCATCGCTTCCTTCAACACCATCTCCAGGTAATTTTTGTCATGCAACCCTCAAAATGAACAAAGAAAAAAACACGACCGTAACAACAATCGCAACCTTACGTCCATTCAAAATGGGAAAGAAATCATCAGATAATAACAATTTCTAAACATGAAATCAGTTCAATGCTAATCACAGATGGCATTATCATGCACCTATTCTACCTTACATAATTGCCATCCCTTCCTTCAACACCATCTCCAGGACGGCACCCATGCACAGATGACAAAGGAAGGGTCTGCTCGGATGCCAACTATCTGTTGGCGCACTTTGGCTTGGCTAAGTGTCATGTTCTGCCCACTAGAGATCAGGCTATTGCTCTCTAGATCCATAGCTGCTACAGATTTGCTTCCTCCCTGTAGCAGGGAATAACTCTAAAAGGTCATGTGGTATTTATCTAATCCAGTTTCTTCATGATTCTGTGACTTACACATTATCCAAAATCGTTTTTGAAAGAAATCACGCCTTTCTGTCACATTATGTTACGTTATGAATTGGTCAGTACTTTAACATCGCTAAATAGTAAAGAATATTAGGGAGGGTCTCGATGTAACTTCACGTCATTTGTCTTTTAATTTTACATGCTAGCTTAAGCCTTCTGTTTTGAGGTATTTTCTCTCTTCATATTTTAATTAAAATAGAAAACTTGTAGATTACTATTGGATGGACTAGATCCCACCTTACTTTAATATACCTGGGGCGAGATTCATAAACATTTGCGTAAGTTCTTGCGTAAGTCAAAATACTTATGCACTGCGTAAGAACTTTCTTAAGTGGTATTCACGAAAACAACTTATGCGGTTCAAAAAGATACATTGCGTATCTGCAACAGATGCACATTAACCAATCGTGTGTGCGGTTGAATCTTGCTTTGTCACATTTTGAGCCAATCACATTGACTGTTATTGTTAAAACGACGCGCACGGTCTTCTGTGGCAACACGCGCGCTCCTTCGTCATACACAACTATGCCCAACGCGTGTTTCTGTACTGTGTTACTATGGCTTTTATATACTTATGACAACTCTGAAGCTTGCATAAAGTTACGCAAAAAAGTTACGAACTTTTTCCTTTGTGAATACCAACTAAGAAAGATACGTTACGTAAGTCAGACTTACGCAATTTCTTGTGCGTAAGTAGTCTTTATGAATCCGGCCCCTGGAATCGAATACTCGGCCTAGCAATTGAAAGACATTATTTATTCAGACATTACTGTCTTTAATCACTCAACCTTATCAAAAGTATTCATACCAAATAATCAATCCATCTTTCGAAGGTAAATACACGATTTTACGTAACTAACCTTGTCGTAATGTGCAAAGACGTTTTCAAATTCCTCTCTTGTCAGGTTTTTCTTTTTCTGAAATTAAAACCACAAAACAAACATAAATACCAAAGGAGACACAGGTGCTAATTTGCGCAGGACGCATTCGAAGTTTTAAAATGCCAAATTCACGAATGAAAAATAGGAAAAACCTTTCCTCAATGCCAAATACACGCTACTGTCCCGGTGGAAAAAAGTCTATATTGTAAAACACAAAGTGACAAGCGTTACTAAAGAAGAACTTAAAAAGAGAATGTCATAGTAAAAGTTTTTCTGTGGAAAACACGTAATTTTTTAGGTCGCAGCTTTTAATGCATGCCGTCAAATAGTTCAGTTCAAATTTCAGTGCAATACGTCTTCAAAATCAAGTATGTTATCCAATCCTCGATTGATACCCCTCTGGTCTTTGTTATCATACATGTCTTCATCATGGTTTACCAGTATAGCCGAGGTTTTGAAGAATTAGGTAAAATATTTAGGCAGCCGGCAAATTGAAGATATTGGCTAGTTGGTCTATCTGTTGATTTGCTTGTGGCAACGTCTTGCTCACTTGACTGTTTCAAGGTCTGTAGTTAGGTCATATTGACAAAATCCATTGAACTCAACAATACCTGCATAGGTTTATTTTGTAATTTGTGGATCTGTGATGTCCTCATGTCCTTCTCAGATATCACAACATCACAAGTGCCTTTATCTGATAGTAAAGACATATTTTATCTTGTGGCCTGTTGAGATTTCTTAAAAATTTAAGACCGACTAACTGACTGGCAGTCTTGGTATGTAAGTGGTGAACAGACAAATATATAGGCCACATCTACATTTCTTAAGTTTTTGTGGCAGCAAGGTGTCTGTAAAATGGTTCCTTTCTTCACAGGGATAATCTTCTCCACGACGTAAACAACTCATACGTAGTTCTTGGCACTTAAAGACACTAGCAACTTAAAACAATCTTCTTACGGCAGAATCAGCTTCACTTTTTGAGCTTGGAGGCATTCATTTGATATGTTCAAAGCCATTGAGAACCAAAATGAAGGTAATTCTATGAGTAAATTACTTAAGCTTAAGTGTTCCTAATAATTCAGATTTAGAATAACAAATCAGTACGTGTCCTAGATTAAAAATTGGTGAACTTGAACAGTGCATAACACTGATGTAAAAGCTCTTTAATACTTCAACCGTAAACATGAATGATTCTCTTTAATCGGAGATAGTGTAATAAACATATTACTTAAAAAATAGACGTGACACAAAATCTCTCTTGTTAACTTAAATCA